>JAVDOI010000370.1:0-67985 GCA_032191485.1 Leptoclinus maculatus
GACCTCGCCCAAGGCTTCTCCTGTCTGCCTCTACGGAGCACTCACGCGCACAAATGCACGGGCTCCTTTAAAGGGGGTGAAACTGGCCGTATTCCTCCTCTTAATGCATTTTTAAAAGGGGGTGCTTTTAAGCAGAAGTGAGGATGATTGGGCCACTTTTTTGACTTTGCTTTAGGACATTCTGACATTGAGGCAGTTTCAGGTCATTTTCACAGCGTGTGTATGGGGGGGGGGGGGGGGGGGTGAAGAGGAAGGGTTGAGGCCTTGGGCAATAATAACCCATAGACGTGCAGGATACTGCCAGGAAATGGTTCTTTTTTTCCACACCAAGGACGGTCGCACCTTACCCGTTTGAGAGCGAGTGAGTGCCAACAACATTTTTCCTGATAGGTAAAACTGTGAGGAGTAGCTACACCCAGCATATGTAGTATACGCTGCGGTCTGTGCGTGTGTGTGTGCGTGTGTGTATTCTGGAATGACCAGATAACTGACTCTTTTTCATCACATTCACATCTCACCATACAAACAAACCACAGATCTCATGAGGAGAAAACACTTTATTGAAGCATAAAACACGGCGCGGGTGAAGTTTCCAACAAAAGATCATATTCCAGGACAGTTAATTGGAAAACAAACAAATAAATAAATACTGCGGCAATTACTCCTCAAGAAAGTAGGGCGCGTAAAATCAGCAGATTTACCACAACGCGTTTGTGTGAGTCAGGCGGGTGCTGGCAACATATGAGGCCTCTTGTGTCAGGACTGTGTGATCTAAATAAAATGAGTGGGTTTTCGGGTAATGGCATTATTTAAATGTGGCTGATGTGAGCGCACCGTGGAAAACAGAATTATCAACAGAGGACAATTCGGTTTCGATCTTGTCTGCTGGACCCCCCATCACCGATACCTCACATCGGATTGATCGGATACTTCCGGGCCTGTTTTGGGTTCAGACTTAAGGATGTTAAGTCTTCATCTAAGTAGAAAGTACCCCACATTTAGGTCTTTAGGCCATCTCACTTTCTTTTTTACGAGCGCCGGCTGTTCTACAAGGCCGAGCTTAACCTTTCCACAACGTTAGAAAACCCCACCTTCTACAGGAAGGACCACAAGCAGTAAGGAAAACATGGCAAAAAAGAAGAAGAGACAATTAAATACCCGGGCAGGGATGAGGCGTTTACAGCCTCCACGCAAAACAAATCCTTTTTTTTTTGTTTCTCTGCTGCGAGGGCGTAAACTAGCAAACAAACAACTGCCCCTCCGCTTTTATTGGAGCTGTTCGGTTTGTTAAAGCGTTTACAGCCACTTTTCTCCCGAGCCCATTACCCTCCCCGGTCCTCCTTACGTATTTATGGACATCATATTTATGAAAGTGTACGATGATCAGAAAGCACGCGGCCGCGGAGCTCGTCTATTTTTTTATATTATTTTGTCTGTGTGTGTGTGAGAGAGAGAGAGCAGCAATCGGATTGGAATGAGAGGACGAGAACGAGTCTGAGAGAACGAGTCTGACAACACGGGGTTTTAAAACCTCAATTACATTTATAGGCCGGTACTTGTTAAAACCAATACCAATTAGGGAACGCTGCTCTCTCTCTCTCTCTCTCTCTCTCTCTCTCTCTCTCTCCCTCTCTCTCTCTCTCTCAGTCTGAGTGAAGCTCTCACGCGCAGATTGCCTGACATTTTCGGGCCTCATTCCGTTCGCTCCCGCGTGCAGACGCTCTCTCCTTTGCCGATTCGGGGGGAGAGAGAAATGAGGAAGAGCAATTAATGCGAGGGATGCTCTCAATGTAATACTACCCCCCCCCCCCCTCCCTTCCCCTCCTCCCCCACCACCAGCATCATCATCATCATTACCCAGCCTCAATCTAACTTTAAAAGTGAAAAGAAAAAAACATTCCATCTCCTCTTCTGTTGGTTGGTTGGCTGGTAGTTGGTGTGTGTGTGTGCACATGATCAGATGCAAAGCGGCAAAATTCTCATTAACACGCACACGCACGGGCACGCACACACTCCTCCTCCTTTCTCGCTTGATGCTGCACCGACTGTTTTCCTCCTCCTCCTCCTCCTCCTCCTCCTCCTCCTCCTCCTCCTCCTCCTCCTCCTCCTCCTCCTCCTATCCTCTCCTCCTTCCTTCTCTCACTCCCTTTGCATTATCGCAGGCGCGCTGAGCTTCCTCGAGCCGACACCGGGAGACTATCATCTAGTATTGCAAGGCGCGTGCGCTGGACAAAAAAAAGAGAAGAAAAAAAGGAAAAGAAAGTGTAATAGACTTGATGTGTGTGGTTGTGCACGCGCGCTTGTGCACGTTCTTCTGCTTGCGTGGAAAAGCCAATGGGATGAAGAGCTGATAATAGATGCAAATTATCCCTGAAACCGACACACACACACACACACACACACACACACACACACACACACACAAACACACACACACACACACCGGGGCCAGGAGCGAGAGAGAGAGAGGAGAGGGTGAGAGCGCGCGCAAGCGAGAGAGGGAGAGAGAGAGAGAGAGAGAGAGAGAGAGAGAGAGAGAGAGAGAGAGAAATATGAAACAACTCATTTGCAGAGGAGTAAATCACGGAATACCCGTTTGAGAGCGCGACAGGGCTCCCGCTTACAGCGCTAACACCGGAATTGTGATGCGCACGAGCCCTTCCTCCTCCACTTCTCCCTCTTCTTATCCTTCCTCCTCTTCTTCTTCCTCTTTTGCTTCTTCTTCCTCTTATTCTTCTTCTTCTTCCTCGCTGGAGATTTTATGGAATCGGCGTGATTGTTGTTGTTGTCGCGGTGGTTGTGGCTGTTACCGCTCCGGCCGGCTGCCGTTGCCGTTACGCACACCGCTCGTCCGTTGCGGCCGTGAAGGGAAAAACCACAACAACGGTCCCCGACACCGGTGGCGGACCTGCCTCACGCTCTCTTTCTCTCTCTCTCCCTCCCTCCCCCTCCGTGTCTCTTCGTGTGTCGGTGTTTCTCTGTCTCAAACCGCACGATAGAAGCAGCAACAACAAGAAAAAAGAGAAAAGAGGGGAGAAAAGAGGGGAGAAAAGAGTTGAAAGCCGCGGCTCGCTTCCTGCAGTCCCACTCTGACTCCGCCGAGCCGAACACAAACTGAAACCACAATAAAACACCGACACAAAAGATGAGTTCATATTTCGTCAACTCGCTCTTCTCCAAATACAAAAGCGGGGACTCGCTACGCCCGAACTACTACGAGTGTGGGTTCGCGCAGGACCTGGCCGGCAGCCGGCCCACCGTGGTGTACGGCCCGGGCTCCGGCGCCACCTTCCAGCACGCCCCGCAGATCCAGGACTTCTACCACCACAGCGCCTCCACGCTGCCCAGCAACCCGTACCAGCAGAGCCCCTGCGCGGTCACATGCCACGGCGAGCCGGGCAACTTCTACGGATACGACGCCCTGCAGCGGCAGACGCTGTTCGGCGCACAGGACGCGGACCTGGTCCAGTACAGCGACTGTAAACTGGGGAGCGCACCGGGGATCGGCGGCGAGGACGCAGAGGGGACCGAGCAGAGCCCCTCGCCGACGCAGCTCTTCCCCTGGATGAGGCCGCAAGGTGAGGAAACGGATAGTCTGGCTTTTAAAAAGCTTGTTTTTTTTTTCCTTTCTCGTTCAAAGCCTATCGTGCCGAAAGCTGAGTGTCCTCGCTTAGCGCAAAGCTGCTGCTTCTCCGGGAGGGGAGGACGGATACTGTTAGAGTAGGAAGCGGAGGAAAGTTGGGGAAAAGTGGGTTTAAAAGCAGCAATGTGAGCAGGGTAATCTTACTTCCTGCGCTCAAAGCACGTTTATGGTTTTATTGGCAGCACCACAACTTGTGAATGACTTTAGGGTGTAATTGCCCCGGCCATATACTGAGAGAATGGACGGCAAGAGCCCGGATAGGAAGCCCGGAGAGAGAGAAAGCAGTCCGACAAGGCGAGAGATATAGAGGGGGGGGGGGGGGGGGGGGGCGTGTTAGTGAAAAAACTGAGAACCCCTGCTTGGAGCAGATGCGAAAGAGTTGTTGGAAAGTAGTTGTTTCAAGCTGCACACAGACATGCAGCTCTGACCCGGGTTAAACTTTTACTGCCCTTTTTCTTTTTCTCTTTCTTTTTTCTTTTACGACTTGCCTGTGGTCTCCGGGATTATTTGGCAACACGGTGGCCAGTTCCCCCACAGGGTTAAAGCATAGGGGAGGGAGGGAGGGAGGGAGGGGGAGAGCGGGGGGGGGGGGGGGGGGGGGGGCGGGGTGCATAGATGTTATAGAAGATATAGAGGGGGAAATAATAGTCAGATGCATGCACCCTTCGCAGCGCGTGCGCCCGTGTGTGATCTCTCTGGACCGTCTGATCCAGCTCACTCAAATATCCAATTCCAAATTATTGTCCGTGTGGTTGTCCTGCTTTTGTGTCCTGCGTGTGTGTGTGTGTGTGTGTGTGTGTGTGTGTGTGTGTGTGTGTGTGTGTGTGTGTGTGTGTGTGTGTGTGTGAACACTTAGTGGTCTTTGTGGTTGCGCGAACAGCCTGTGAATATGGAGCAGGCCCCCGATTGGTTCGACTCGATCCGATTATAAATCTGAAAGGAATGTGATTCATGAGAGAGAACAATACATATATTTATTTGCATCATAGAAAAGCCGAGTTTTTATAATCGATGCTTTAAAAGCCAACACCACCAACAAGAGGGATTACGCAAGAGAGGCGTAGACCCGCAGGTAGAGAAGCAGAGAGAGAGAGAGAGAGAGAGAGAGAGAGAGAGAGAGAGAGAGAGAGAGAGAGAGAGAGAACGGATTGACATGTATAGTAGCCTATTTAGTTTGAGCCCATATTTCTTGGGCTGCGCTTTTGTGTGTGCACGCGGGTTATCGTGTGTGTGAGAGAGAGAGAGTTTATTGCTTATGTTCTCGGTTGTATTTTTCAGTGGGACAGCAGACGGGTTATATAGTATTTACAGGACTTTTGTGGCTTCATGATTATGGTCGTAAAATAGAAATAAATAATAATAATAATAAAAAAAATACAGGTCTGCATTTTCACCTCGAGCTGCTTCCTCACACCAGCCATATCAGAGTCACACCTGCTACAGAGAGCGGTAATACTATTATTAATAATAATAGCTAATTCACGTTTACGCACTATACTTTTCCTCCTCAGTGCCCCCCCAGCAGTGTGTGTGTGTGTGTGTGTGTGTGTGTGTGTGTGTGTGTGTGTGTGTGTGTGTGTGTGTGTGTGTGTGTTGATCTGCGTTCCTGTTTGTCTGTAAATTGTCAAAATATACACCTTTAAAGCCTCTTGTTATATTTTCGCCCATAACTTGCGCGCCGCCGCTCCCCTGTAAGCGTAACGGCCCTTTTTTTTTTTTTTAAATCCTCACCCAGCTCTTAAATACTACCGGTAGGGGGGTGACGACGACTTTCTTAAGGGGCTCAGCCCTTTTCTCTCTCGACCAACGATGACAGTGATTAGTCCCATGATTAATAGTTCTCGAACACTTGCGCTTAGCGGCGTGCCGGTCCGGGCGGCTCAGATCATCCAGAGAGGGTTCGGGGCAAAACATAAGAAAGCCAAAACAGGAAACCAGACGCATCAAGTCCGAGAATGCTGCATAGGTGCGCAGTTACAGCCCGGGTACGGTTTGATTGGATGACTCGGTTTTAGAAATGTATTAGCAGGGGGGGGGGGGGGGGTAGGCCGTAGAAATCCCTCTTTAACGAGGGGGTTTGCATTTCATAATTTGTACCATAAAGAGGGATCTCGCCTCCTCCACACTTCTCATGCTGTATAAGAAGGAGGCTCTCCCACTCGGCGGACACGATCTAAAGACCCCCCCCCCAAGCTGTAGGTTTAACAGTCTAAACTGAGCCGTTTTACGACTGTGACTGCGACTTAAAAAAAAAAAAAAAAACAGAATAAAATGTGATTAGGCGGCAGAGTGGGTGTAATGGCACCAGTGTCCTTTGCCTCGGCATCTCTTAAGTCGAGTGGAAACCTCGTTTCTCCTTCCTCCAAAATGTCAACTGCCAACTGCCGCGCGTTTGTTTAGGGCTCATCTAATTGGCTCCGTAAAAGGTTTCATATATAACAGGTCTTAAAAACGTTGCGAGGCTTGTAACATTTTCCCAGACCGTCAGAGAGCAAATAAATTATACAAATTGTAGGATTTATTCCTCACACAAAAGCTGTTTTGCTCCGTCTATAAGTTGGAGCGAAATGTATCGTCATGTGCAATGGGAACCGGGTTTGGGGTTAAATCCCCCATGCATGTTGGCTCCGTCAAAAAAAAAATATATATATATATATATCTGTATCAAAGCGTCCGTGCTGTCATTTCATCCAGGAAAAGTGTTTCACGTTTCCTTATAATTCATGGCTGGTGACAGCGGCGAATGTGGCGCCGGCTTCCCTTTTTAGTCCCTGCAGCACGAAATCACGGCGCCAGCCCGGTGACAGATCACACATACAAGACATTCACATCACTTACAAGTCCGCACATTTCCATAAAGACTCTCTTGTCTGCTTCTCGTGGCTGCTTTACCATAATGTGCCCATAGACGGGCACTATATGTGGAAATGTGGGAACACGAGTCACAGCACTTCTTTATTAAAGCATCCTGCTGAACTTAACTTTGTGGCTGAACTTAACTTTGTGGTATATATATATTTATAATTATATATATATATATATATATATATATGTATAATGGATGGAGATATGTTTCACCCTACCCTCAGGCTACAATGATATCAGTGTAGAGAGATAAGACCTGCATGCGCTTTCATCGAAGGCATTACCTTCTCTTCACTGTCCTGGAAGGAGTGTGTGTGTGTGTGTGTGGGGGGGGGGGGGGGGGGTTCTTCTAAAAAAAAAGAAAGGCTCAAAAGGTTAATTTACAGGACAAATTTGAATTATGACAGTTCTCTTTAATTAAGTTGCTCCCTTTTGCATTGCTATTCTTTATGAACACTAAACAATCCAATCATGCTACATCTGAATTTCTCTTTAGATCAGTCATTTAGAAGCAGCAACACTTATATATATATTCTGTACTTTATATCTTTATCATCATGGTGGCATATTTGTATTTCCGTGGCGCATGCAGAGCTCCTTTTTAATGGTGCAATAATTAAAGAAGAAGACAAACAGTTTAATGGAAGTTTAATCACTTAGGCCGTCCACAAATGTCCCGTATGTGTAACGGTTAATTGTGGGGGGTTTTCTCGCCCCTTTTATTCTGAAATAACTTCTACACTTCTACATTTCTTTTTCATAATTTGAACATTTTCTTCATAAAAAAATCTATTAAAGTGTTTATGTTATTCAGTGCTGTTTACCAAAATGGAAAATGTTGCTATTTTAATCATTTATAATTGTAGTATCACCCAGTTTGATGGAATAATGCGTGTCGGAAATATAAATATATATATATTTTTATACTTTTTAAAAAAAGCTTGCAAGGACATCATGTCTGTCCTCCTTTGGTTCATAAAATGCCGGTGCTAATATTGAACAGGTTATTAATTGAAAAATCGTGCACCTTTTTCTCCCACGCTTGTCCGGCGTTGTGTGCAGAAAGCACAATGTCTAAACCTTTGTGCGGTCATTAAGTATTTATGGGTTTTATATTGCGTCTATGCGCCTGCGCTGTTTTCAGATGTGCAGAAAACAGAGATAATGAAAAGCAGCAGCAGAGTAAAAGATGATCTGTTGGTTCATGTCTTCATCTTCACTTTGCATTGTTTGCACCATTTCTAATTAAAAGTCTTACTTATTTAAAGGCAACTCTTTCTCTGTACTGAGCTTCTCGGTGCGGGCTAATTTTTCCCTTTTAAAAAGTGTTCATGATGTATTTATAGCATCAAATATTCATGTGCACCTCTGTAAGTGCTCGGTATTTGTCTCTGTTATATGAAAGGCTTTTTAATGTTATAAACTGCAATTAACTGATGGTGTGTTGCGGTAGAGTTCCTGATGGAGTGGACCCTGAGAGTTTGTTATCCTGTTCTTGGATTCATGTTTAAGAAATGTGTGTGTGTGTGTGTGTGTGTGTGTGTGTGTGTGTGTGTGTGTGTGTGTGTGTGTGTGTGTGTGTGTGTGTGTGTGTGTGTGTGTGTGTGTGTGTGTGTGTGTGCGTGCGTGCGTGCGTGCGTGCGTGTGTTTGTGTTCTATAAGACCCCTGAACAGTAAAGTCACATGAGGATCATACCATTTTACAACCCACATACTGAACTTTGAATGTGGACTTCTTTTTTCACATGGTACATTACAATGTAACAAGGACAACAGCGGTTTCATTTAAAGCAACATCTTGTAGCATACCATTTCGGATTCCAAAATATATAAATTATAGAGTATCTGTGGGTTTTGGACTCTTGTTTGGGGAAAAAACAGGTTCTATAAAAACGTAACTTATTGGGTATTTGGGACTTGTTAGGGACATTTATTAGTATTGTTTGACATCAGTACAAAATAATCACCAGATTGACATTGCAGGCCCCACTTTAATCAAAAACAGGGATTATTCAGTGAATATCATTGATGTTGATTTGACATTTTCTTGCTCAAAATGTAAAGAAAACATGTTTAAATCATGATACTTGTAAAAATCAACCTTTGTGTCAACACGTGGTCTATAACATTTGTTTGGTTTTCATGGAAGTAGCCAATATGAAGGAACGAGTCATGAAACCCGGAAATGAGTTTGCGTTTTAGCACTTCCCGTTCCCTCCTCTCAAAGTCAATGAGTTTTTTTAATTACTTTTTGGTTAGATGCCTGAAAAAAGGTCGATGGTTAACACAAGTTGAAGACATTTTAACATTTTGTTCTATGATATAAGTCAGTAAATATACCTCTCGTGAAAGGTGGTTGCTAACAAGTGTCTAAATGAGACTAAAACATGTCAGTGTCTTCACTAGTCCGCCTTTCGCCTTTTACTTCTGCATTCACGCTTCCAAAATCATGAAAATGCTGTTAATTTGAAGAGTATCTTGCTAAACAAAAAAATTATCATAACTTGTCTTTATCCATCACAGTCTCACGGCAATTTGTGAAATAGTCACGGAATACAATCTTTTAGTTTCGTGTTCAGTGACCCAAACTGCTCGTTTTTTTTCTTCTTTTCGGGACTAATTTAAATTAAGCCAACAAAACCACTTTGTTAAGGTAAGGAAAAACATGGTTGGGCTTAGGCAAAAAAAACAACAACGGTGAGGTTTAGGCAACCAATCCACAACCATAAATCTCCAACGTGGTGGCGAACACCGGTCTTCTAGTTGACAGTCCTGCCTGTCGGACGCATCCACCTCCCCTCCTGCTCCCCCTTAATTGTCTTTTTTGAAATTATTCAGGATATGTCACTTGTTCCGACTTAGTCAAATGAATGCAATGAATTAGGGTCTCCACCACGAATAACGCTCCTATTTGACTTTCCATTGGCATTATTTTCGTGTTCAGCGGCACGAAAAGAAACAGACAATTCGTGTCACAAACCAATAGATTGCATTTCGTGACTATTTCACAAACTTCCGTGAGACTGTGCTGGTTTAGCACGGAACTCCAATCGAATGGAGAAATCCCATTGGCTTCTTGTCGAGTGATGCTAACTTCCGGGTTGGTCTACAAAAATGCATCATCCCTACAGCACTCTTCAGCCTATAGCATTTTTAGTCAAGTGACATATTAGGCATATTACACAGGTTTCTTTGGTTTTCATGTACGTGGTCAAACGAGTGGGGCAGGAATGAGTCCTAAAACCCAGAAATGAGTCAGCATTTTTGCACTTCCTGTTTCCTCTTCTTGAGGTCAGGTGATCTTTTGAATGTGTTTTTGGAAAAAATACCTGAAATGAGGTCTGGTTAACACAACCCTAAGCTATTTTAACGGTTTGTTCTACAATATAAAATATGTCAGTAACTCATGAACTTAAAAGCTTTTACGCCTCTTAATAAAGGCGGGTGCTAACGAGTGGCTAAATGAGACTACCAAACGTCATCGCGCCAATCAGTCCGCCTTTACGTCAGTGGTTGTAACCTGAAGTCATGTGACTGGAGGTGGAGTTCCTTTATAGCCTAGCTTTAGCTCTTTACTTCTGCCGATTGCATTCACGTTTAAAAAAACATAAAAGTGGTGTTTATTTGGGAAAATGATATAGCTGAACAACACTTGTTAGTAGGCTATCATACACATGTTTCGGTTATTCTTTTTAAAATATCCAATTGGCTTTTTGTTGAGTGAACCAGTGCAATGCTAACTTCCGGGACAGGCTTACAAAGATAAGTCATCTCTGCAGCACTCTATATGAACGTGGTGATAGGGCAGCGACCACCAAGATGTTTGAGTGTAGTTTGCCTCTGACAATGTCCCCCCATGTCTCCCCTCTCCTCACCCCCCTTCCCCACCACCACCACTACCAACAGCAGCGGGCAGAAGGCGGGGCCGGCAGACCTACAGCCGCTACCAGACCCTGGAGCTGGAGAAGGAGTTCCTGTTCAACCCCTACCTGACCCGGAAGCGCCGCATCGAGGTGTCGCACGCGCTGGCGCTTACGGAGCGGCAGGTGAAGATCTGGTTCCAGAACCGGCGGATGAAGTGGAAGAAGGAAAACAACAAGGACAAGTTCCCCAGCAGCAAGAGCGAGCAGGAGGCGGTGGAGAGGGAGAGGAGGGAGAAGGAGCTGCGGGACGGCGTCGCGAGCGAAGGCGGCGAAGGTGGAGGCAGTGAGGGGGGAGGAGGCGCGGTGGCGGTGGCGGTTGCGGGGTCACAGCCCCCCGTGAATGAGGACTGCTGCGAGAAAACCCACAAGCAAATGTAGGGAGGAAAGCGGTGGAATTAGGGGGGAGGGGGAGAATGAGGGCGCAAGTGTCGGACACTTTGGGGTGTGGGTGGGCGAGGGTGGGTGAGGGGCTGTTTTCGTCTTAATTGAGGCCACTGGACTGCTCCACTGTCTCCACAATTCAATTGATGGAAAAGGAACTTGAGTCTCCAAAATGGCGACGGACTGAAAAGGGGCCTCGTGCCTCTGTCTTGCTGACTGTAAAACCTGCAGGAAAAAAAAAGAAGCCAGAAAGGGAACTTGAAAAAACAACAAAAAAACACTCACACAACTGATGAGGGCGGCGGTGGATCCATCCGAGTCAAACCAACATAGTCTACTCTAGTGTTTAAAACAAACAAAAAAAAGATAGCTTCCTTTCTTTGTGGAACAATTATCGTGGAAACATTTCTATATTGTTAGAAGTTTATCATTAACAATTTTATCTTTGGCAGCTGTATAGTTTTTAAGTTAAAAAATGATGATGGTGCACTTTTTACTGTACTTCTCACTTATATGTTGTTGTTGTTGTTATGGCAATGATTGATTGATTGATGATGACGATGATGATGACGTAGCAATTAATGAAATTTCCAACAACATGAAACTGCCTATTTATGCCGTTTTAGTAGGTCGGGTCTCTTTTTTACACACTCTAATTGTCGTTTTAGTTCGTTTTTTGATCGATGGTGTTTTGTTTTATGTTGTCTTCCCTTTTTTTCTCTTTTTGGGGTAAAAAGCATGCGCACAGTGCAGATTTAAAATAAAAAAGAGAGAGAACATTCATAAAAATAAAAAAAGACGAAAATGTAATACATGGTGTTGCCTTCTGCGTTTAATGTGAAGCAGCGTTTTCTGAGTGCTTAGGGCTGATTTCATGATTCACTTTTGTTTCACTCAATTGTTAAAGAAGTCAGTTGTCTGTGATCAATAAGAGTGGGAAAGGAAGCAAGTTGCTCACACTTTTCTCATTCACCCTTCTCCCCCTTCGTTTCCTCCCTCCCTCTCCTCACTGTCAGCACCCAGACTGATAAAACCGTTCAGTTCACGAGGCCAAACATTTAAGCTCCGACTCGGAAATCTCCTCTTAAAACAACAGACGCTGCTCCCCCTCTTCCCCTCTCCTACCTCACACAACCCACATCCTATACAAACACCACTTTATTTATGGCCCGGTCCTCCACCTCCACTTACATTATTACAGCCCTCTATATTCACTATTACACTGCCTTCCATCATCATCGATGATGATGAACGACTTGAGGTCAGATTGTTTCCATCTGGGAAGATCAAACACCACCGAGCGTGCGTATTTACGCACGGGTATCCGTCGCCATGCGTTGGACTTCGGATGGTTATGCAGACGTTGAGTCCCCTCTGTTATCAAATCACCAAATATATACCAACGATATTACATGTTGTGCACTTCAATGAAGTTAAGGAACTACCCAGATTTAAAGAGAGACACAAATCATCAGAGATAGCCTGACGTTTGGTCTTCAGGTTCCAAAAACGCTGGAATATTGATCTGTAGTCCAAGCCCATAACCCTGGTGGCGTCATTGGTAGACAAGTAACGAGTAACCAAGTGCCCCTTTAAGTCGTCCACACACACACAGACCACACAGCACACGACATGGCAGCTTCTTTATGACCCTAAAACATACCTGTCTTCATTGGATCCACCTGGCCCAATGTTGTTTCCAATACTATTATAATACTCGGCTTGAATTTTCACCACGTTAGCACTGATGATGATAAATGAGTTACAGCCCGGTAAAAGGTTGACCAAAACCTGCCTTAAATGAGACACGAATGAGGGACGAAAGAATGAAATAAGATGGAGGTGTGGTGCTGCAGGCCGCTTCTCCGCTTTGTAATCCGATTTTGAATCTGCGTCTTTAAAGTTGACAAAGCTTATCTCATTCTTTAGGAATGCTCTGCCGCCTATTGATGTGGATGTACAGTATGAGAACCTGTTCCATATGAAAGAAAAACAAACAGAGACCCTTTTCTTGGACTCCCTTCTGCTCGGTGGACACATCTCTGAGTATAGCCGAGTGGACATGTGACGTTACGCGCAGACCACCGTCTTCTGTTCCAACTTTCCAAGTTAACAACATGCACAAGGCCCTGGTCTATTTGGAAAGGTAGATGACTTTGTGGCACCATAAGAGCCATGAGCTTGTATGCATAACACAGCCAAGTTTTGCTCACATAGGTTCCGGTGTGTAAAACAAAAATATATGTATATGTAAGGAGGATGAACGAGCAGAGCAGCGAAGTGGAGTTTACGCAAGAGCGCGCGCACACATGGGAAAGGTTCCACGCGCTTCTTTCAACATTAGTGTCTGACACAAACAAACTTCTTTGTAATCCTTTAATTGCTCCACATCTTAGAAGTAGAAATAGAATACTGGATGTTGTTTTTACGCACGCATGACCTCGGCCTGTTAGACATTACACTCAGCGCAGAGATTGCATCGTTCTGAAACTACGTTGGCGGGGAAAGGTCAACATCACGGGCACGGATCTAAGCACGGTCCCGCGCACCTGAGTGGACTGGTGAGTTTTTTCCTCCTCCGGCGGGGAGGATCCGGTGCCAAATCAGACCTGAACTCAAAGGAAAGCGGCGGCTTATCTCGAACGACCGACGGTTACCAAATGTGTTTCCTCTTGTTCTTTTTCTGTTATTGCAGGAAACTATAAAGTGCTCAGTGACATTCAAGCTTTGTTTGCCGAGCTCACAGCTTTAATTGTCCAAGAACCACTCGACAGTGATACATATTAACCTGGCAGCTGCAATCTCTCGCTGTGAAAGTTTTTCCCGAAGGATTTTTCACAGTGAAAATATGTCCCTCTCCACTGTAACGCTGTCTGCCCACCGTGACGTCAGCAGCGGCATACTATACAGTGGGTGCAAACAACAGTAGGACTCTTTCTTCTGCATGTGTGGTCTCCACAAAGAATGATAAGCCGACGTTCGTGGAAAAAACAGGGGGAAATCCATCTCCTCTTTTCGTCTTTCTCGGCAACTTTATGCACGTGCCCAGAGCCATTCCATTCCAAGTCTAATCAATATCACATCTTGGGCTGTTTTCCGTTTCTTTTTTTTTCTTTTTCAAATTTTTCGCACGACATCGACCTTTTTCCAACCCAGCAAGCAGGACAGAAAAGATTTAAGTGTGCGCTGGATGTTTGTCAGCCTCAGCCGTTTTGTTTCGGAGCTCTACATGCGCTCGGTGATTAGTGGACACGTTCCGAGCTGCTGCGTATTGATTGTATCATATAGATTGGAATTGTATGCTGTGTGTGTGTGTGTGTGTGTGTGTGTGTGGCAGCGGTCACTTCTAATTTCATCCTTTGTAAGATTGCTTCCTGGGGAAACCCCGTCAGCCATTGGGCATTTTTACATCACATGGACACGTGGTCACGTGGTCCGCGACGTACGGACGGAGAGGAGGAGGAGAGTGGGTGGGGTGCTTTTTTTGGTGTAAATCTAGACAGTAATGCCCCGCCGATAATTCACGGTGCCTCGTAAAAAAAAGTGGACATTAAAGCGCCCCGGGGCTACAAATCATCGGCGCCAAATTATGAGTTCGCTCGACTTCGCCAACGCGCTGTTTTCCAAATACCAGCGAGCCGCCGCGAGCTGCTCTACTCTTCTCTTCGCAGACCCTCCAACTTCTCCCTTCCCGACTTCTCTCACTGCTCCTGCCGCGTCTTCTTCGTGCGCCCTCGTGTCCAACGGATATCACCTCCATGCCTCCGGTGGGAGAGGCGGCACTTTACCTCCCTCCTCCATTCCTTCATCTCCTTCCTCCTCCTTCATCCCCTCCTGTTCTTCCTCGTCGCTCTGTTGGTCTCTGTCGGGACCGAACCGGAGCGGCGGGATCGCACGGCCCAGCGCGCATCCTTCCAACCCCGCTGAGGAGCCCGCAGCCGGGCCACCGAGTTTCTCCCCGCAGGGATGCGCCGCGGAGCGGTTCCCCGGTCGGCCTCAGCTCTACCCGCTGGCCGGGCTCTCTGAGCCGGCCTGCAGGAGGCAGAGTTGCCTGGAGCAGCAGCGGCGGCAGTTAAACGAGGAGGAGCCACGGATTTACCCCTGGATGAGAAGCACAGGTGAGGAGAGGGATGGGAATAGAAAAAGTTATGAGAGGTGATGAGATAATTTGCAAGGTCTCACAGGTGAGTTGGAGAGAGCGGTGAGGGAGGAAGTTGCGTAAAGAGGGGGTGAGGGCAGGGATGAAAGTGGTGTGTGTGAAAGACACAGAGAGAGAGGAGGGGTTGGGGGTGGTATTAGTTCGACCCAATACTTACGTTAAATGCTCTTTAAACTGTTGGCCCGGTTGCGCAGCGGCCACTGCCGGTAGCTGAACTATTCTTGTCTGTCTCTTTCTCTCTGGCGCTCTTTTCTTTTTCTTTTTTTACAACCTCTCACTCTCTCTTTGCAGAACTTTTATGGCTCTGCTACCTCCATAAAACCATAATTTAAGACTCGGTGAATATTCATTAGGTGGTATTGTGTTTGAGGAGGGGACAGGGGAGCGCAGGGGTGCTGGAGTATTATCCCAAATCGTTTGAAGAAAAGCCTCCAAAAGCCTCCAGAAAAAAGTCTTCCCTCCGCTGCTCGCGGTTATCGCTCATATTCAGTGTTTGGCTCCTGCTCAGCGCGGCCTCACCGTCCCGATAGCCTTGTGTTTCTCTGTCAGTGCTATCTGGCACTGCTGAAAAGCCCATTGTGCCATTGTACCCACAATCCGCTAAAAAACTATAAACACTGTAAATTAGCAGATGGGTTTGATCTCTGAATGCCTGCCCTTTTCCCCCGATTGTAAAAGCGGCTTTTGTGCTACAGCAGCGGGCTGGATGCTGAATGGACGCGGGGCCTCGAACCACAACAACACACACACACACACACACACACACACACACACACACACACACACACACACACACACACACACAGAACACTTTTATACGTTAAAATATTGAGTTTGTGCGTAAAATGCGCGTAAAGGCGAGGATGTTTTTCTCAAAGACAGCAACGTGGAACCACAAAGGAGACACGAACGCTTTCTGCTCCTGATCGCTCCTTTCGTGGGAGAAGCCGTACGCGCGCTTGTGGAATATGAATTATTATGCGTAAATGGGGTTAATTGTTTTTGGGGGGAAGGCCCATTTAACAACTTACAGATCATCAGATAGCTTCTTTCAATTTGATGTTGTTATTTGTTCTTTCCAGCAGAATTACTTCACACACACATACTCAGTCACTCTGAAAATAGTTTTGGAGAAATCCGGTTCCTCCTCAGGAGCCTCCTGGCAGCTAAGGACGGCTCCTCGTCGTCGCTGCAGGCTTCCTCATTAATTTCAATCACCTCACCATCCTCGAGTTCCACTGCCCTGTGTGTGTGTGTGTGTGTGTGTGTGTGTGTGTGTGTGTGTGTGTGTGTGTGTGTGTGTGTGTGTGTGTGTGTGTGTGTGTGTGATAGGCAGTGAAATCGACAAAGCAAGGTCCAGGAGTGCTGCGTGATAAAGAAAGAGAGAGAAAAGAAAATCATCATTAAAGTGTGTAATTTGCTATCACGTAAACCTAAGTTGTTTCCCAGCTTTTGGTTTGAAAAAATAAAATAAAACAGAACCAAAAAGACAATAGGTACATATTGTGACATGTTAAAAATATATGTTACACAGGGAAATAAAATGTACGTTTTCATCACCTGGATATGATGGAAACTATTTTTCAGTTACAAAAAGAAAGTCAGATATTGACAATAGTCACATTACTTCGTAGCATAAAATAAAATGAAAACGTTAAGTAGAACCAATTTTTTTTTATTACTATAAAATATGTGAATAAAACAGGCAGACATGTTTATCCTCCTTCCTCCCTCCACAGTGTGTGTGTGCGTTGTATTCACATATTATTACTCTGTCTGTGAGGAGGGAGGGGATTTGGTGGGGTCGAACCAGCCAGCCTGTTTAATGAATTTATAGATTTTAATTTAGATCCGATTCCAGTCCAAGGCTGGGAAAGATGATTGGGGAGAAAAAGTCCCGGATGTTCCAGTTAACAGCGGCGAATAAAACAAACGCATGGGCGCTTATTAAAGCAGGCGCTCGAGCTGTCACAGGGACGCGCACGTGCACATATAAAACACACTCACACTACTCGTTTTTCTAAATGTGTTTTGGTCTATCACTGTGTGTGTGTGTGTGTGTGTGTGTGTGTGTGTGTGTGTGTGTGTGTGTAGGTGTGTGTGTGTGTGTGTGTGTGTGTGTGTGTGTGTGTGTGTGTGTGTGTGTGGCACAATACAATCCCTTCTTGTTGTTGATTGCCAGAGAATTCCAACTCGAGCTCGAGCGCGAACAAATCATTGCCGACAGCACGAGAGCAGAAAAATATTACCAATGCACACACGCACACACACAAGCACGCACACACACACACACGTACGCCTGGCTGTGCAGCAGAAGAGGAAGTGGCGCACAGATAAGCACACACACACTTAGGCACACTCAATCACACACACTTCCCCGCTGCTGACACTCATTCCCCACACATACTGGCCGCTGCCTTCGATAAACCGTGGCGCGCTCACAAACACGCGCAGACGCTCACGCGCGAAGAATCAGACAGGAAGAAAACTGTGTACTGTAGAGAAACCTGATCGTGAGGAAATATATCTAATGCGAGCTTTAAAAGCACAGCAGCACTCTGTGGAGATATTTCAAAATAAAGCATTCTGTTACAGTAAATAGAGAAAGATTTTTTTTAATGCTACCAAATAATGTGATTTTTTAAATATTTTATTTGAGGTTGGGAGCTCAAGCCCTCATTGCACAAATGAGAATGCTAGTGCAATTACTAAAACATTGAATGTTATTTAGCTAATAGCTGTAACGCGTACACGCTACATTCTTTTAATTGAATTGTATTGAAGTTTGACCTTTGCTCTACAGAACAAGCTCAATTTGGATATATTCCATACACGTTTTCTTCAGATGAATATGAAATTATTTTAATAAAACCTAGTAAAACATGCAAAGGAGAGTGAATGTAATGTCGACCAATGGAAAAACCAACAGGGGTCCGCGGTCAAAGACTATGTATTTTGTAATTAATAGAAACTAACTTGTGATAAAAGTAGAGCTGCAGCGAGAAAGCACATCAAATGTGACTCTACCTTTGTCGGTGTGTGTGTGGGGGGGAGAGAGAGAGGAAGAAAAAAGAGAAAAACAAATAAATAAATAAAAGGAAGTAGAAATAAGCCATATCAAATGAAAAGCTTTATTATCCTCCTCAGACATTATTTGAAGTGTATCTTCGTAGCACTAGTTAAACGCACTGAATTCTGCGCGGCCTGAACGCACCATCACACAGACAGAAATACACAGAGCCGTTCAGTTCTGTACATCACATTAGATATACAGAGGTCACGACCCAGAGCCCTTTAACCCTCCGTTTTTAATTTAAAGTTATATTATAAAAAAAATACAGTTTCCATTCCATTTCCATAGCTTTTTGATCAGATAGTTTCTGTTTTGAATCAAGAAAAGTTTATATTTTATATTAAAAAAACATGAATATATCCACAAAGGTAAGGTTTTCAAAACCAATCCCTATCCTAATTGATAATTATATTGATTTTGGGGTCTAAAAGTAGTCAAAGGTCTAGCTACTGGATTCAGCCTGTAAAATACCTATCATGTCTGGAGACAGTAAACTCCCCCCTGTGGCTGCTAGAACCCCAAATTCACAGAAAAAAATGCAGAGGACATGACCTCAGTGTCCGTCCTGCCTGCAGTGGCCTTTACTAAGAGACACAAAAACATTTGTTTTTCATTCACTGCTCAAATCTGAGATTTTGTCGTCTTTCTGACTATAGTGGAAAGAAAACATCCAAAATACACATGGAGGTGTTTATTTCATGACTTTGTCTATTAGCGTTTATAGATTTCTGCTATATTTACCAAAAGGTATTAGATAATGTCTCATTTGCATATTTAAGCATAACATTTTATAAAACTTCCATGATGATATTAGATTTTGTTTTTACCCTATTCACCTGTTTTTAATTGTATGTATATTTACTATATATATATATATTCATACACTATAAACATATCTTTAAAATGTGTTGTTTCTCAGACTCTGATCCGGAAATGTTCACTTCAGTATTACTTTCATTCACCAAACTTTACAGTTTCACTCATTAGCCTGATTTATACAACATTCTATTCATAAATACATAGTGAAAACGATTTAGTTGTAGCTGTTGAGAGTATCGTTTTATTTATGAAATTCCCTGTAAAACCCTTGACTCTAATATGTCAACAAAGTGACACGCAAATTTCAACCTGGCTTTATCCAATTTCACATGTTCTGGAAATGTATGCATTTAAAATGGCACATATTTGACAAGACAATGCCTCATATGCATATTCAAACATCACATTTCAGAAAAAATCAATCCAAAAAACATGGCAGCTGAAAGTTGTTACCCTGTTCACCTGACGTGTTTCCCTTTAGTGAAAACATTTAGACTGAAGTTGTCCATCAGATGAGAAGACATCACTCTGTACTCCCCGTGTCTTCATCCTCCTTGCTGCTCCCATCTGCTCACTGCAGAACATCCTCCATCACACATTTATGAGGCCTCACTAAACAGCAGCTAATGCCGTTAAAGTACAGACGGCCACAGAGCTGCTTTGTCTATTGCAGTGTGAGTCAGGGTTCATGTTAAAGGTCCCATAGACCAGCAGAAATGTACAAACCAGGTGTATTTCATCTGCTCTGTGAAGAGTTCTGATTATGAATATACTGTAACATCCACAACTCAAAGCTCCAGTTTGCTCCAACTCACCTGGAGAGATTCAGCTTCTCTTTTTTTCCACGGGACTCTGCAGAGGGAAGGAGTTTTTGGAGGTTTGCGTGGCCGTTGAAAATGTGACCCAGTTTCTCCTTAACCTTCAGGCTCTGCATGACCTCGTGAGGACAGAAGGTCACCGTGCTTTCTGCTGTTCTTACTCAATCGCTGACTCGTGCACATTTCACATGAGGAGCAAGGGAGATTCTTTTTCTTCTTTTTTTTCTTTAAATCAAATCAAGTGATGCTCCAGCATTCCTGCTGTAGCAGTCTGACTCTCAGCAAGTGAGAGAAAGAGATGACATTTAAAAAAATGTAATTAAATAAAAATAAATGTAAAAATAAAAAAATACATAAATAAATAAACAAATGAATGAATGAATACATAATTCAAAAATAAATAAAAGTGCATTTGAGGAGTATAAAAGTCTTTCCCTGGTCCCAAGTGTCAAGTAAAAGAATGAAGATAAAGAACAGGAAACATGACACGATACAAACATACAGAGCAATAATAGAAAAGATGACTACAAGTAGTTTAAATATAAACACAGGTAGTGTAAATGAAAATATAGGGAGTGGAAATATAAATACACAATGTGGAAATTAAAATATAGTGTATAAATACAGGTAGTTTAAATGTAAATATGGGTAGTGCCAAAGACATTCAGGTATAGTGTAAATAAATGTAAACGGATCTCTAGTGTCATTCAACAACATTAAAGCAGTTTTGCCCACTTTTCCTCCTTAAATTCCCCCTTAAATAATGAAGCTGATTCAAACCTGCTTCCACCTCCTTTAAGTCTGCGAGGTAAACATTGAACACCGGGCCAGACAGAGAGCAGCTGAACCAACAGTTGAACCACATCATTTAGTAACCGCTTTATGGTGTTTACAAAGCCCACAAGTCAAATGTGTCGGCCAGGAAGTGGAGGTGACAACAAGTGGCAGCCAGGTTTGAGTGGAAAGCCAAGCAAAAAATAGGCAGTTAAAGGGTTAAACGTGTTTATTACATTCTTTCTGTGTGGAAATCAAAGTCAGTTCAAAGATTACAGTTATGGATTGAGACAGAGGCTTCTTTCAGTGGTTGAAAATGTTTTATGATTTTGCTAAATGTATAGCAAATGCAATATGTTTGAATGATACAATGTTTTCTTTTTAATTGAAATGTAATGAAACGTGATATTATTGAGCAACAATGCAAACAGAGTCAAACTTTCTGATGGACTTTTTCAATTACGATATTTCTGATCATTCAGTCGTCGGTGGCAGCAGCTCTGAATAGAACTTTACTGATGTTGTTGCGTCGCATGATCACCACCATGTCCTCCCAGCTCACTCATTTGCTCTTTCAAAGTAAAACTTATTTTTCAGATCAAGTAAAAAAAAAAAAAAATACTAACTATGAATCAAAAATACTACATTTTAAATGATAAGTTTAAATGTATTATCTTAAACCTTTAAGTTAAATACATGTCTCTATGAAGGGGGGAAATACCGGGGCGCACTGATCAGTGTGCAGTCAGAGGGCTCCGGTCTCTTTGTGTCCCTCGGACACCTCAGCTGCAGGGAGGACAACGGAGAAGCCTTCACTTCATTATCTGACAAGTCTGACTTTGTGAGGCACACTTTGAACTCATGTCACAATTTGTACTTACTTATGAACAGCATTTTTTATATTTTAACAAAAAAGCTAAATATTGAACAGAACCAAGAAAAAACCTTGGTGAGGAAAAATACAAATCATAATAATAATAATAAAAACTTACCAAGGGAGAATGAGTTTAACCTTAAAGGTTTCACTTACCTTTTGTCGCTGCCAACGTTTCACATGTGTTTCTCCTGCTGGAAAAGGAATTCAATATTTAATGGTAGAAAAAAAGACATTCTCCAAGCAAAATATTTCACATAACCAAAGATATTGTTGTTCATAGCAATCTCTCTCTCTCTCTCTCTGATTCATCCGTGATATAACCTGCGTCCTCGCGTGCGCAGGTGCCGACAGAAGGCGCGGGCGGCAGACGTACACGCGCCACCAGACGCTCGAGCTGGAGAAGGAGTTCCACTACAGCCGGTACCTCACGCGGCGGCGGCGGGTGGAGGTGGCGCACGCGCTCTGCCTCACGGAGCGGCAGATCAAGATCTGGTTCCAGAACCGGCGGATGAAGTGGAAGAAGGAGAACCGGGCGACAGAGGGCGGCTCCCCCGCGGCAGCTTTACCGATGACTGGAGACGAGGAGGGGGCTGAGGAGGAGGAGGGGGAAGAGGAGTGACACGAACTCTACCGGACACCTTGACTCTTTTTTTCTCAACATTTTTACTAGTGAATTAGGGAATAATAAGTATTACCAGCCTGTGTGTATGAGCAGATGAACACTTCAAATCAAATCATAATGTGCAATTTTACATCCGTGTTTACATATGCAGCTCTTAATTGAAGGAACTAACTTCCACCATGTAACCACCACATTTTAGAACGCAATCGTGATGTTTTTAGCTTGTTAGTCGTTTAAAAGCAAAATCATAAGTGACGTTGGGAGACAACTCAACGGTGTGTTTCAAATACTGGCATTTTTCAGAGGTCAAACTGAAATGTATTGATCCTGATACAAAGAGTGGGGTCGCGTTCTGTTGTTCCTACAGCATCCCTCATGTTATGAGAACAACCTCGCTCATCGAGCTGCAGCAGAGAGGGAGAGGACCGGCAGTGTTACAAAATGTCTACGGTGAGTGGGATCATGTGTCGATTATTAGCATATGTTTAGTAGATTTAGGCAGCATCTCTAATGTTTTAGAACTACAACAGAAACCCTCCCACCAACCAAACTCTGTACAATGTTCTTGAAGCAATCACAAAATGTCGCTTTCATATCATGAACTGTGTTCTACTTTATGTTATTCTGAGCTCCATTGTGGTCTTAATGATGTTTGTGCTAGATCACTTTTCCTCCTTTCAGTTGTATTCCTGTTTTTCAAAAAGATGTTTAATCTATGACCCATGTTTCTGAATCGGTCTCATTGCTACCGATATGACGTGTGTATGTGCTCAATATGACTGCCACCAGTTTGCACCAGCAAGAATGTTTGATCTTGTCCCTGTTTGGTTATAATCAATTAAATATGCTACTAATCCAGTGGTAGAGGAAGTACACCGAGTTAAACAGAACGCCAATGACTTCCTGTCTGTGTTTGTTTAAAGTCTAGCTGGTGGATCCTATCTCTTGGATTAATGGTGTGTTGTTGTTGTTGTTTTTAAAATTGCAATTGGCTGAGTCTTAATTATTTGTATTTGCACCTGTGTTTTCATGTTGCCCTGATACATACATGTTTAGACGATAGTGCGCATGTAAATACAAA
Source organism: Leptoclinus maculatus (assembly GCA_032191485.1). Classification (NCBI taxonomy): domain Eukaryota; kingdom Metazoa; phylum Chordata; class Actinopteri; order Perciformes; family Stichaeidae; genus Leptoclinus; species Leptoclinus maculatus. The sequence goes on from JAVDOI010000370.1 coordinate 23,036, forward strand.
ATAAAAATGAAGACAATAAATGTAAAAAATAAAATAATAAAACGTTAACTGCAATGAATGTGTTGTCATATCTTGGACATGTTCCCACATCCCAGCTGAAGATATAACTACTTCACAACACGAACATAACACGACTACAAACACCACTGAGCTATGAGCAGAATAACACGTCATCGTTAAAGCTCTGAGACAATAACTTCACTAAATCTGGAATAATGAGTTTGGAGAAATCTACAGTTTCATCCGCTCGTGCTTCTCTCTTCATTTGGTTTCCATTATTCAGAGAGTGATGTGTGTCATTCAGTCCAGTCAGCCCAACACGTGAAGCCTTTCTCTCATGGGCACTTTTCATCCATCGTTCAGTATAAAAAAAACACTATCAGCCATCTCGAAATGAAATGTACAGATAGAAATATGGATACACGTTAGATTTCCACGTGTGAAAATATCTAAACCACAATCAGACGTGTCGCGTGTTCTACAAATTGGAGGATACAGTAAACAGCATATCCAGATATGATGACAAATGTTCTCATGTAGCCCTTAACTAAAAAAATGTTTGTTTATTCATAGGCAGGCATTAGCTGACACACACACACGCACACACACACACGCACACACACACACACACACACACACACACACACACACACACACACACACACACACACACACACACACACACACACACACACACACGCACTGCAAGAGAAGCCTTATGAAGAGTTCAACCCTCTTTTATAGTGTAATCAACACTTTCACACATTATAAACCACAGCAAAGAGTGCCGATGTGTCAGGATTTACATTTGTATCTATGTCAGTATTTAGTATTGTATTCCTATTTAGTTATACATTACATTATATATATATATATATGTATACTATGACTCTTTAAAATAATACTATATTGTTTTTTTGTTTGTTTTTTACTGACTGAAACTATTCTTCAAATATAACATTGTGAAATTGCCCAGCGCTCGACCCCTGAGTGTGAGATGCTGTGTTTTGGCCACAGTGTTTCATAGAATGGGGAAATATCCCGTTTCAAATGTTATAACACTGAGATATCATCGCGCGGCTCCGAACACGCATGACACCGAGCAGCTCATGGGCATCTTTGTTCCCCACCATTAGTTCGATACCAATAAAATCAGAATCAGCTTTGTTGCAGTAGTGTGATTGCAGTCTGTGTTGCTCTCATTTTACATGCACATAAATAGAGAAAGAGCTAAAAACAAGGACAGCCAAACAAGAGAAACATGAAGATGTAGCTTTATGCATCTCGATAGGTGAAAGAAGATCTATATAGAAATAAAAAGTGCACACGGTGTACAAATCAGTTTCTGTAACAAAATTGTAATCAATATATGATTCATAATCTCATAAAAAAAACAAGAATATTACATCTTTCTTCATGAAAATCTCCTTTTTTAAATAAAGGGGATAGGAATATTTCAATAATTCACTCACTCATACTCGTTGATGTTTTCTTTCTGCCAGTGTGGTTTTTAAAATAAAAAAAACGAGCTAGATGTTTAAACTCTACTTGACACACACCCGAACAGCTCCCAGCTCACTGCTGCCGGCAGCTCCCCCTGAATTCACCGGAGCGCAGCCAAAAACATCCAGGTAGTCTCACCAAATCCGCATGAAATGTCCAGGGGGGGATCGCGTCTCCTCTCCTCTGGTAGTCCTGTGGAAACCAAAAGGACAACATGAACTGGCCGAAGGTGGTGTGTACATGGGGGGGTTAAAGCAAGTCTTAATGTCTTTACTGCGTGCATGAAAAGGCCGGAAACCCCAATAAAAGCGACAAAACAGACAAAGACACCAACGGGACGCGGAGCTGTTTGTGCCTCCTGCTCTGCGGTTTCTGTTAATTTTTAACAGAACATATTCAACAGAGAGGAAGCTGTGGATCCGAGTCTCCTGCAGAAACTAGACGTGCAGTTTGAGGAAAAGGTCACACGTGGGTCACTGAAGGTTTCAAATATAGTGTTGTGGGTTTAGATAAGATACTGGATGGGGATTTTTCTGCATGAGTTACTTTGGACACATGGTTTGCCTAAACTTGTGTTTGGAGCAGTTTGGAGAGATTATTCTGACGTGGACACAAATTGTGTCTTTCTTCGTGAATTCGTAACTTTACACTGCATGCTTTACCAAACAGATGTAAGACGACGGTACTGAACGCAGACAGAGGATCAGATAGAACGGGAAACAGTTGACCAGGTGTATTGTGCCGTCATATGTGGGTCGCTGCGGGGCCGAAACGTATTCTGGTTCCAGCATTTTAACTAACTCAATTCGCTGCTTTTGGCACCCGACACTTGAAAATGTCGCCATATCCCTTTGGACGAGGACGGCGCGCGCTCTTACTGAATCAGAAACACAGAATTGTTGCGTGTCACAGGAGGCGGCGTCGAGCTTATTTAAGGTTCAGGATGAGTTTGGGCTCGTGTTCTCGTGTGGGAGGAATCTTCATTGATACAACCAAGGAGATGCATTTCTATATTTAACTTATAAATCAAGCAGAAGAAACCGATTCCCCTCCAAACGTTAGCCGCGTGCAAATACAGCTTCCGGTTATTCAGGTGCGTTTTTCACGTCTCTCCTTTGAGGCAAAACGGCCCTCTAACCGCTTCGGGCTGCTTTTAAACTGCTGTGAAGCAAGATTTTTTTTGGTGTTAATAAAAAAAACACTGCGGTGTGTGTCTGCAGCGTCTCTCAAAGCGTCCTGCGGCTCCGGGGCCTGCAGGGCCGTTAAAAATTGTGACGCGTTGCCGCATTGCGAAACCGCTTTTTACGCACGGCTCTTTCAGGCCCACGCCGCCGCGCAGGTGATGCTGGTTGCTGCGGCTGCAAAATCGATATTGAGCCAAAATTCCACCCTTCTCGGTTGCAACAGTGTGAGCTCTTCGTCACCCCCACAGCTAGATACAAACAACACGGACACCATGAGGCCTATTTCCACCTGGAGCCTGCCATTCATTTATTTAGAAATAACGAGTCATCTTTGGAACCTAGTGGTCGGTAATTATTAAGAAGTTCATGTTTCCATGAAAAATCGTATTTTATCAACACGGTTCTTGATTTTTATTCCTCGCGTCGTGGTGCAGCCACCCAGAGAGCCACAGCTTCACCTCGGAGCTGCTTTCAGTCACAGTCACCTTCCTGCTGGATACATCTGTTGGCTGACGCTCCCTCCCACTCGCACCAAAATGTGACATAAAGATGATTAAAGTACGGCGCTTTATCTGCGTTAGCCCCGCCGCATAGTAACCCCAGCGTGTTTGTAAAGTTCTAACTGACTATCTGTCTTTTTCTTTGTCACATGTGAGCTTTATTATAACATATTTGGGTTTTAATGTGGATAAAATGCATTTGGAAACACGTTTCCAACCTTCACATATAGTCCAACCTCAGTGGATAAACAAAGCAGCCTGTAGCGCACCGCTTACTAAACCCGACGCAGTAACAGATAGTTCAACAGAAAAGGAAAAGACAGAATTCTCAATTTCTTCTGTGCGTTTTTAGAGCTGCTAGCTATTCATACGAGGCACAAGAAGAAGAGGAAGAGGAGGAAAATGGCGGCGAAAGGAACCGAAGAAAAGAGCAGCAGCAGCTCCCCTCTAGCAACGCGCCATGAAGAAATGCAATAAATTCCTTGTTGTTTTATGAAAATTTACAACTTTGTGATACAAGTTTATGAGTGGCCGCGCGCGGGGATTGGCCGACGGGCTGGTCATGTGGACGCGCTTAACGTGAACATGAACTTTTTATGATTTCCCAAGTGGCTATATTGCTGCTGCTGCACTCCGCTCCGGCCCGAGCAGCCCTCCTCTCCTCTCCTCGCTCTGGCCGCCGTGCTCGCGAGGCGCCGCGGTGGAGCGGGTGAGCGGAGCCGGGCTAACCGGCGAGGAAATTAACGCCCGGCTGTAATTAAACGGACTGGTTAATGAGGATACTAGTTGCGACCGAGGAAACAGGCACGAGGAGACGCTGACAACAACCCCCCCCCCCCCCCTCCCTCCCCCTCCTCCTTCTCCTGCTCTTCCTTCTCCGCTATGGCTCCGCGCTCTCGGTCTGGTCTCTCGTGCTGCTGAATCGGCGGACCCGAGCTCGGGACGGTTCCGATGCAATGAGGCGAAAAGGGGGGCCGAGCCGCAACACCGAACCCGGAAAGGAACATCCCGGAGATGACCTCATTATTATTTATTTCTAATTTGACATTTTGTTTAATTTCTAACTTGTCACCGCGAGGAGGAGGATGATGATAGGCTACGGGAGGTGATGAAGATGACAGCGGTGTTTTGACGACTGGGTGACAACGGGGGGGAGGGGGGGGGGGGGGGGGGGGGGGACGCACCAACCCCCCCTCCGGCGCCTTGTCCTTCTAATCCTCACCCCCGCGCGCCGCCACCCCCCTCCATCCAATTATCATCCATCCATCCGGTCTGCACGCGGTGTAGGGCTGTCTCGTGCCATTCCGGGGCGCCCCGGCTGCCTGCGCGCGGGACGCCGAGATGTGAGCCGCAGGTGTGTGTGGGGGCTCGTGACGGATGATCAACAAACGGTAAGAGCCGCCCGTGCACGTTCCTCCTCTTGGCAGCTCCTCTCTTTGCGCGCGCTGCTGCATGCGCATTGTTGAAGCCTCAGAACAAGTGGAGCCGCAGTGCTTTTATTTTTTTTAACGTGATTTCTGCTGCTTCTGGTTTGCACATTAACGTTACAAACGAGGTGTTACTTTTCTATCTCAGATTAGAGCGCTTCCTTGCCGGATCTGGCTCCGCGGTGAGCCACCCAGATGGATCGGCTCTGTAAATGTTGGGATTAGTCGCGGAAGAGTCATTCATCGGTTAGAACTCTGCTTGTTTGGGATCCGGAAGATGATCTGCTGTCTTGTGTTTGTTTTTTTGTTGTTGCCCCGAGCCGTTCACGGTGAACGGAGGGAGGGGGTAGATCAGAGAGCGAGGCTGGCTTTGGTGTGAGGGCAGGTGTGCTGGATTTGTTAAATCCTCATTTTGAATATTTATTTTGAAAGGGAGACCTTTTTTGTTGTATGTTTTTACATTCATTCATAATTGTTAATTATAGTTCCTGTATTTCTCCCTGTGTTTCTAAATGTTGTATTTGTGCTCGCGGTGTTTGAATTGTTTCACTTCCAGATCTCAGTGGAAGAGCTTCCAGGTTTCAGCTGATTGACACCCTGTGTGTGTGTGTGTGTGTGTGTGTGTGTGTGTGTGTGTGTGTGTGTGTGTGTGTGTTAACAGACACAGGAATGTTTTTTTTTCTGTCTCTGTTCGTCCAGCCCACTTTTATGACTTTGTTTCCTTTCTCATTTCCTCCCTGCGGTGGGAGGGCTGTTTCTTTTTCTTCTTTATTTTTTTTTTGTCTACACCTAACCCACCTAACCCGCCTAACCCCCCCCCCCCCCCCCCCCCCCCCCCCCCCCCCACACACACACACACACACACACACACACACACACACTCACAAACACATCTGCGGCTCTGTCTGTCTTCTCTTTGGTCTCCAATTTGTTGCTGTCTCAAATATCAAACACCTTGAAGGGTGTTTGATATTTGGATGGAAATTCTTTCACCCCCCCCCCCCCCCCCCCACACACACACATCTGAAAATTATTTGTCATTCTTTGGATACAGTTATAAATCTCCATGCTCAGCTGCATGTTCATTTTGGAAGTCTGCATATCTTTTCTATGACTGTATTGTCTCTCTAACTTCAGTCTACTAGTTTAGTGAACCAGTTAACCAGCTAACAACAGGCTAACAACCGGATGTCTTACAACTTCATTCATTTTATTTTATTTTATTATTGAAACTTTACTGTTTGGTATAAAACGTTTACATTTTAATTTTAAAATGAGTTTGTAATAATTAAAACTATACTGGTGGTTATGAGACTTTTTCATTTTAATTTCCTTTTTTTAAATGCCATTATTATAGAAACTCCACTGTTATGAGACTAGTATGAACTTCAGTGTCCATGTGTAGAAGTTTGACATTGTTTGTCATGCAGGAGATAAACTGCGGTTTGTTACATGTCTGTGAAAAGCGGCGTGTGCGAGTGTGACGTGGACACAAAGACGGTAGAAAAGCTGAGACATTTTCTAGCTTTATTCGTGTTTTTTTTTTTTTTTACGAAGGCATTCAAAACACATAGACATTTCTCCCAAATATACATCTGAATTCAATATTCTACATCCGCTGACCTCGCTCACCCTGGAGGCGAACACAGACATGCGTTGACGCCGTATCCACTGAATGTCCGAGACACCTCGAACTGGAAAGACAGCTTTTATTTGTGGAGGTATAGCCTTTCATGGCGCAGAGGAGAGTCTGCTTTACAGTATGAATTTGAAAGCAACACAGACACGTCTCTTTGTCTCTGAACCAATGAATACAGTTATCAGCGCTTATACATTAAGCACGGTGGCGTTATGTGGCCATCTACATTTCCCAAAAGATTATTATTGGCTTTGTATTTTCTTATAATTAATTCAGGATTAGAAGCATATTAATACTGCGACCATTTCATCTGTAGAACTCTGGATCCGTGACATTTTCTGTTTACGTCAAATGCGCAAATATGGATGAGGATTATGCTTTGTTGTCAACGGGCGCTCTAGGCTTTACGCAATCTGCTCGTGGTATTAAGTATGGTTCATAATAACCCATCCTTCATTACCGCAGCACAAACATCTCTCTGTTAAATCGCCTCGTATTTAAAAGAACGGGAGGAGAAGGAACAAAGAGCCCGCTCTGTTCGGACACAGGTTTATGATTTTAATATCGGCTTAAATGTATGTGTTTTATTTAATATGAATACTTCATTTGTAAATATTAATTTATGAGCATAACCCTTCTTCCAGAGGATCTACTTAGTGGTCCTGGTCCGCCACAGTAAAGTCTGCATGTAAGTCATTTACTGTAGCAGGTGTTGGTGTTTTTGTTTGTTTTACTAGAAGGTCTAATTATTGTTGTGAGTATAAATAACTGTTATATGATAACTATTTCTATTCAAAATATAATATCCTGACTATCGGCTGGTTGGCATCGGCCTCTTGTTCCGGGCTATATTTACCTGTAGTGGCAGTTTAAGTATTGACAGTCACGGGCTCAAATCAAGTTCATGACTTTATTTATATAAACATTTGTACAAATACTTTTTTTCGTTCATATCAACGCATGTACATTCATATTATCGGTACAGATCGACTTGCATCACAAGTAGATTAAATATAATTTACATGGCATATTTGGCACCAGTTGAAATACATTTTCTCTTCCACATATACTAACTAAAGATAAAACAGCATGCAAAATATAAGATATAAATATAGTGATATGTTGAGGAAACCAGGCTTACACATAAAAACTTGTGCAGCTCCAGAAGCTGCAGCAGCGGTCACACACACACACACACACACACACACACACGCACCCGGCTGGGACAGCCGCTGCAGATCGGGCCCCAGCGCGCTCCTGCAAGACGCTCTGGTGCCATCTAGCGTCCCGTTGTCGACAGTACCGCACATTCCCAAACACACAAAGACTTCATCCTCTGGGTAACACACACTAGTCAAAGACCCTCACACGCGCTATGCTCCCTGGTGTCGATGCTAAACGCGTCTCTGTCGCAGTTCAAATGTGTGATGTGCTGTTGGCTACATGTGTGTGAGTGTCTGTTGACGAGCTGTTGACTTCACTTTTTTTTATGGTCCTCTTTGGAATGAAAGCAGACATGACTAGAGGCAGGGAGCGCGAGCATGTGCGCGCGCTCCCTGCCTCTCGTGTGCGTGCGCGATTCAGTCTTTTGTCTCGCTGGCTGCGGGCTTCTCTCGTGTCTTTGATGTAAACGCAGAGAGAGAGACAGATTTGTGGCATCTCTCTCTTTCTCTCTACCAGGTTAGGCCTCACTGTGGTGAATGAGGCGTGGAGAAATCCATGCACGCGCAAAAAACACACACACACACACACGTTGTGCCCAAGGAAACAGAAGCTTTTTTTCCTACTGATTGGTCAGGGTCCCTGTTTCGATCAACAAAGGCAAACATAATAACTCGTCCTTGCTCTGTGATTTCATCAACTTTTACTGGCTCGCTCATCTGCAGATCTGCTGTGTAACCTGTACGTCCAGGTGTGTGTGTGTGTGTGTGTGTGTGTGTGTGTGTGTGTGTGTGTGTGTGTGATCATTTGAAAAAGCTGTGGGGGGGTGGGGGTGAGAGAGAGAAAATAATCCACGGTGTTGCTTCTGATTTACGACTCCAGCATCATATGACTTTAATCCGGCATTCAAAATCAACTTCAGCGCATTAAATCAACAACCCCCTCCCCCCCCCTCCATAGTATCAGAGGGGGAATTCCACACAGCCATTCAGCTGAGTGCAAACGATTCAAATGCACCACCGTGTTCACACAACGTAAAATACACTTTGGTAATATTGTTGGTAAATTACAAACACTGTGCAGGCTGTAATAGGTGAGCGTTAGCAATTCTTTTTTTTGGTTTTAACATTTACTAATAGTACTATAATAATAATAATAATGATAACAAGGACAATAATCTAAAATGTATCCCTTTTTAAATGATATTCAAAAATACAATAGAAAAATTATTAATTGGTAACGTGTGTGATGACGTGCACCTGCATGTGCGCGTGTTCCTTATTTAGCAGACGTTTAAACTTTTTTTTATTTTAGAGCAAAACAAGCAGCCCTCCCCGTGATGCTGCATTCATCCGTCCGTTAATCTTTAACTCGTCCCCGGGCCCCCTTGGCATGGCCGAGGGCTCGCGTCCACCGGTAACAGTTCGGTGAGCTGACCCAGAGCACGAGCTCACGGCACCGTGAAGGACGCAGCCAGCCGGCTCGCGCTGCCCTGAAACGATCTTACACTGGAAAACACACACACACACACACACACCTACACACACACACACACACACACACACACACACACACACACACACACACACACACACACACACACACACACACACACAAAAAGCACCAGTGAAGCGGTTTCTCTCGGTTTGTTATTAACTCGCGCAGGAGAGGTCGGTGAGCGAACAAACACACACATAAGCTGTTTCCTACTGAGTTAGAACTATACAGGCATGAAGTGAACCTCCACTTTGCTGTAAAGCGAGACAGAAATATTAGAGGTAAAGTCCTAATTTCTCTCTTCTTCTAACACGAACCAACGGTGAATCCAGCTGCTAATTTACAGTGCACAGCCTGTTTTAAAATATTTAAACTGTGGAACAGAATCCACAATAGAAGATAATTATGCAATAAAATAAAACAATCACCTGCTGATGAATATGTCTGATTATCTTTTACGTGCTGTGGAGTTTTTAAATGGGTTTGAGGATAAAATAATAATAATAATAATGAATAAAATATAAGAGTATTATGTAGTATGCATATGTGACGAAAATATAAAATTAGAAATAAACATGCGTTCTTTTTAAAAATCGTATTCAGTCCTGGTGAAGGGATGTTTAAAACATGTTCCGTCTTACTTGGCTTGAAATGAAGTTCCCAGTCTATAAAAAAAAAGAAATATATATATATTTTAAAGTGTTAGTCAATGAAATAAATCGCGAATGTTTAATTTCATAGACAGTTAATTTTTTCACAACGCTTTTTACTGAGTGAATTGCCGGCGCTTTGAGCATCGCCGCGGCTGAAATGAACCACAGATGAACTGTACAGTGATCGTGTGCATGTGTGTGTGCACGCGAGTTCCTTGTGTGCTACACAGCACATGTGTTCATCTGCTGTTTGCTGCGGGCCTGTTTTTCACTTCGTCGCCATTCCTCGGACTTTACAAGGAGTCATAAACGGCCATAAAGCCATAAAAGTCCTGAGGTCTCACACACACGTTCACACGCACACACACACACACACACACACACACACACACACACACACACACACACACACACACACGAGAGCCATAAAGCTATAAAGCAGCAGTCTGACTCCTTCAGCTTTAATTGTCGATAATCTCTGAAGTTTCTCAGATTCCTGGAGTTCCTTCAGCAGCTCTTAACTGTTTCCACTGCAGCCCAATATCAGCTCCACCGGTCGGATTCCCCGCGGCTTAAAACGCGCGTCCGTTATAAAATATTTTTTAAAAACCTGCACTTTCTTACTATCAACCCGACGTAATTGGGAAACCGTAAAAATTCTAACACTATTATCATTATTATCATTATAATAATAATAATTGTTATAATTACTGTTCGTAGTAGTAGTAGTATATTCCAGAATATCATAATTTTTCAGTTTTATTTTCACCGATCGAGCAGGTCTATTACTATAGAATATTATAATTATTGATTTTATCATAATTATTATGATTATTATTATTATTATTAGTAGTAGTAGTAGCCTAGTAGTAGTAATTGCCTATAGTATTGCCGTTGTTGGTTTTGGTAGCCGTTGCTGCTGATAGTATTCCTAATAATATAACAAAAAATATTAATGAATCCAATTTCCTTTGTTGTAATTCTCGTATCTCGCCTAAAACATTTCAATTAAACTAACGTGTGCAAAATCTCCTAGATTTTAGTCCTATAAGGGACCATGTTCAACGCTTTTTTTTTCCTGACGACAGTCGTTAAAAAAAGCTTTTCTAAAAAACGATCTAATTTAACGTTAAGCGCTCTGAACACACGGGCCAACTGTACAGCGACATGTAGCCCATGGTTCAAACCTGGCTGAACCACGGCGTGCTGATCTACACAAAGAAACCCGCAAATAAGGACGAAAAACACAACGCATTGAAAAGTTTGGGCGCGTGAGAGAAGGCGTGACTGTCTCGCTTTAATGTCTGTCTTTCTAATAGGCATTTATGTGTCTCTCCCTCACATTAGCTGCTGCTTCCAACCGGACATGGCTCCGAGTTTCCACATTTGTACCAAACCGTTTCCAGTCTCGTTTCCATTCCCCTCTCTCTCTCTCTCTCTCTCTCTCTCTCTCTCTCTCTCTCTCTCTCTCTCTCTCTCTCTCTCTCGGGCCGTTTGGTGCCGTTTGCCGACCCGCTACACACCTGCAAAGACAAAAACAACAACCGCTCAGTACAGCTAGCTTCAGCACCACAGAGAGGCTAGCATGTAGGCCTACACTAAGCATACTGAATGGATATATGTGAAGGCAGTCAGTCACACAATATGGCAGTAGGAAATAGCTTACCATGCTGCCTTCAAGTTCCGCTGAATGAAGCAGTAGGCCTAAGTCACATGAGCCTTATAGCCACATAGCCTATAACTCTATATTAGTAGCCGCTGCTGCTAAAAGTTAAGCTAACATTTAGCTTTTCTAATAGGTCCTATAGACTATAGCCTACTCACTTAAGCTAATGTGTTAACATACGTCATTATAGCTAACGTTGCTAGCTTAATTCTGCCTGGTAGGTTATTAAAGTTATGAATTAAACACTAACATGCGAGACTCATTCTCATTAAATACGTGTCACTTACAATGTTGTTGCTTTAAAAAAGAAACAAAAACCTCTAAGCCTAACATCATGTGTCATAATTCTATATAATGACAAAATAAGCTTATTCGTGATGTTAACAACTCAATGGCAACACTCATTATTAAATTATATTAAATGATGCACCTGTTATCAACGTGAATGTGCCACGTTGGGTTTTTTAAAAGTTGGGCTGACATTAATCAAAAACAGCTTAGAGCCTTTATAGTTAATAGTTAACCTCGGCCTGCTTAGGAAGTGTTATAAAACTCCATTATGGAGTATTTGTTAAAGGTACTTGAACCCCACCTGCTCAGGCCTGTCACTAATTTACGCTGCGTAATTCAACACGTGAACTCAACATGTAAACACGTTCTTATCAGCACAATGTCTTGTTTTTAGACAGACTCAGTTGCACAGATACACTGGATGAATATGAATATGTCAGAAAGACACAATTGTCCCTCCAGACTGCCGTGCAGGTACCACTAAGTTTTTTTTTTCTTCTTTATTATAAGCTACGCTCACGTTAAAACCGTGCTGCGCGCAGGCTGTGGATGTAATAATAGTATTACCGTCCTGTGTGTGTGCGTGTGTGTCCCAGGCTGAAGCCATGCCTGTCCTGCCCCGACTGTTAGTGCTCATTAATGATTAAACCACAGTCGGCCCCAAACACAATGCTGCTGCTTCCCGTTCCCACAAAGCGGAGAGGAAGCGGAGCGTCCTGCCTGGAGAGAGAGAGAAAGAGAGAGGGAGAGAAAGAGAGAGGGAGAGAGAGAGAGAGAGAGAGAGAGAGAGAGAGAGAAGGAGAGAGAGAGAGAGAGGTCAAAATGAGAGTTAAAAAGCGAGATTCCCTCAACTGTCTGTGTGATCCTCCACAGAAAGCGAAAGTCGAGGATTAAACTTATTATCTGTCTCCCTGTGAACAGTGTTCCTTTAAAAAAGAGAGAGAGAGAGGACATGGAGGAATGGATGGGGCGGGAGGGTGAAGTAAGAGTAAAAATAGAGTCTTTGTCTCTATTTGTCAGTCGGACTGTCTGCAGGCCATGCAGACAAGTCAGAGCCTGTAGGGGAAACACAGAGAGAGGGAGATTTATTTATGGCTGCGGTTATTTTACGACCTCAGCGACACATATTCCGTCTGTAAGTGCGAATGAAAAGCAGGCCGAGTTTTAGCTTTTCTGTTGTTGCTGTTGTTTAAAGCTTTCCCTCTTATATTTCCCTCTGTCTTTCTTTTTTATAATCACAAGTAAACGTAAAACAAATGCATAGTTGGGGCAGATTTGTCTCATAATTGTGTAAGTCAAAAGCACGAAGCAGCATAGTACTCAAGATGTGTGTGTGTGTGTGTGTGTGTGTGTGTGTGTGTGTGTGTGTGTGTGTGTGTGTGTGTGTGTGTGTGTGTGTGTGTGTGTGTGTGTGACTGTGAGTGTGTGTGTGTTGCTGCTGTTTCTTGACATGTTTTATTTATTACGCTGCTTTTGAGTTTATAAAACTCTAAAAACTATTATGCTAAAAGTAGTCACAAGTATGACGCATATAGCCCTTAGGAATAAATCGATTTATTATTATTTTTGGCATACTATTTGTGTATTTAAGGTTATCCTATCATGTACAATGTTAGTTAACACGTTTGAAATACTAACAAAACAAAAAAATACAAAAAAGGACCAAGGTCATGGACCAATTGATACAAAATAATTTTGATTATTTTATATAATCATTAATTATTTTTCAGAGCTGGCTACATATTACATAACGTTTATACAGCTTTTTTTAATTGCATACGTAATTTCTTTGCAATACATGATGAATGTAGGCCTTTAGACAAATATATAATTAATAATATTAAATCATATTTTAAATTAATGGATGCGGTAGTAATAATATATAATATATGGGAATGTAAGTTTGTTTTTCTTTCATAAGGCTGTAGTGTGTATCAGTATTTAGACTCATTGTAGGCCATTTGTATAAATACATTTCACCTGAATATATATGGCCCCATGGAAAGAGTTTCAGGCGCGAGGCTCTAATCAGTGTCAAGAAAACGGGGAGAAATTGGGGAAACTTCGAGCCTGTTTTCTTTCTTCCTCTCCTGTGTTTTTTTTTTTTTTTACAATTTCAGCCCTAATCAGTGTCACAGAAGAAGACAAATAATAATTCATGGCGGGCACTGATCAAACCGCAACCGACTCCTGCGGAACACAACTGGAGCACTTCGGTTTTAATTATCTACAGACACCGCAGCTCGGAACTAACGCACTATGTCACTAGCACGCGGAGCACGGGACAGAAGAGCGTCATCCGGGTCATCTCCCATCAATAAAACATCAACAGCTATCAGATTATGTTCAGAAAATCCCCTCCACGTATCAATTAGCCTGCTCGTTCGATAGAGAGAGGAACTGCGAAGAAAAGGCCCGCGGTAAGCAGAGGACACACACACACACACACACACACACACACACACACACACGCACACACACTGACCGGCGTGGGAGGCATAAATCCACCCACCGACCCAAATATACCAATTACAAATGTACAAACACCTCAATTATAGACGTGGATGGCCCACATTATGTTGTAGGATAACTCACATGCATGCACGCACACACACACGCGGGACCACACATGACTTGGTGCGCGCGGCTCCCGGCTGTGATTTACGCTCGCCAAATTCATTTTAATACGGTCGGTATTATCTGCAAAGCGCCGGGAATATGTTTTATTGTTCGGTTGCCTCCGGTGGTGGTGGAGGTGCAGCGGCAGCAGCAACCCGTCCCCTCGGTGGGAGGGCTGCGCGTGCGTGTGCGCGAGTGAGCCGCTCTTTTTTTTTATGGGTCCAACAACAGACGGAGGAGGACACGCGGGGCGAGAAAAAGAATCAATTTTACGCGCCGAGGATTCCGGTGTGATTGCGCAATCTCACCGGGAACCGGAGGGGGAGATGAGAAAGAGGGGATGAGAATTAGAAAGAGAGCGAGGGAGTGAATGATGAAAATAGGAAAGATGAGAGGTGGTGGTGGATGGGAAGGAGGGGGGGGGGGGGTCGTGGTGTGCCCCCCCCCCTTCTTCTTCTCTCCAACGAAAGGAAAAGGGGCGAACGAATGCCAGACACGGAAGCCTCCCATTGGTCAGTCTGAGGTCAGCTGGTCTCTGCCTCCCCCCTTTACACCCCGTCTTCTTCACGCACACAGACACACAAACACACACACACACACACACACACACACACACACACACACACACACACACACACACACACACACTCGCTCTCTCTCTCTCTCCCACTCTGTCCCACACTGGCACTCAGCCACCCAGATGCCCCCCCCCCCCCCCTCCTCTCCTCTCGCCCTCACCCTCCTCACCCCACTCCTCCCAATCTGCGATAAACTAAGTGATAGCAGCAGCCCGTCGGACTGTCGGCTATAAAACACAACAAATCATAAAGTGCAGGCAGGGGAAGGCAGAGGAAGGAGGACGGGAGGGAGAACCGTTAGCCGTTAGCCGTTAGCCTCTTCTACTCCTCCTTCTTCTTCTTCTTCTTCATCATCGCGTGAACGTTGTTGTTGTGTTTGTTCCGTGCCCTCCTGTCCTCCCCTCTCCTCTTCTCCTCCTCTCCTCTCTCTTCTCCTCCTTCTTCTTCTCCCGTCCTACTTTCTCCCGATGAGTTCCTATTTCGTCAACTCCACTTTCCCGGTAACGCTACCGGGAACGGGTGCCGGCGGGCAGGCGGCGGAGTCGTTCCTGGGTCAGATCCCGCTCTACTCGTCGGGATACGCCGCCGACCACCCGCTCCGGCACTACTCGGGGGCAGCAGCCGTCACCGCCGCCGCCGCCGCCGTGGCGTACGGCGCGAGCGGCGGCGTGCACCAGGATAAATCGTACTCGGCGTCCACCTACTACCAGCAGGCAGCGAACGGAGCTTACGGCGGGCATCGGGTGGCGCAAGGGGTCGGCGTAGGGGCCGGAGCCGGCGCTTGCGATTACGCCACGGCGGCGGCAGCCGCGGCTGCTGCGGCCACGAGCTTTTACCGGGACAAGGAGCACGCGTGCAGCCTGGAGGAGCACCAGCTCGCGCTGAGCCAGGAGGGCATGCACCGTAAAGTGGAGTGCGCGGGGCTGAGTGGGAAAGGGATGTTCGGCGAAACGATGGACGACAAGTCGTCCGCCCCCATTTATCCGTGGATGCAGCGGATGAACTCGTGCAACGGTGAGTGTCTTCTTCTTCCTTTTCCTCCACTTGTTTCGTGCATATTTTATGATCCCCCCCCCCCCCCCCCCACCGTCATAAAGCTGACGATCGCTTCCTCTGTCAAGCCGCTCCGCTGTCTTCCCTTTCTCCCTCCCCTCCTCTCCCAGTAGCTGCTTTATGAGCACCGTTTGTCGGTCATGTCCTCGGTATTTTATTGTCTGTCATAAAGCGGGTTTGTTTGGGTTGGAGCTCCTGTTACTGTATGTGACCCGCTGACCGACGCCGCTACCGAGCAGGGGGGTGGGTGGGGGTGGGGGGTCGGGGGGGGTGGGGGGGGGAGAAAGTTAGAGAGGAAACGCCTGTCAGGGAGTGTTGTGGGTAAAAACAATGAACAGATAGAAAGATAGACAGACACAGATTAAAGTAATAGCATGCAATCTCACGTGTCAGTTATCTCCGCTGTCTCCGTCTCATTTGTTTTATTTAAATTATTAAACATGTAGTCTGCGTTTACTAACAAGGGAAAATTAAGAAGATTATTTAGAATATTTTAAAGACAAAATATGTTTTATATATATTATATATATATATATATATATATATATATATATATATATATATATATATATATATATATATTGTTTTAACTTTGTGTATCCCGCTACTGATAAAGGAAGCTCCTGCTGTCATTTTACATCCCAACTTCTCTTCTGTTATCTCACATGGAGCCTGTACTGTAATTCACAACCGAACAGATGAGATATTAAAACCACCTGAATTAAACAGCACGTGTGACATTGTCGGTGTTTGGGACACTGTACGGCAAAGCCGAGCGTCTTCGTGGAAACAGAAACAAAAGCGGGCCTGTTGAGCGTGTACAGTGAGTAATGGTGGACGATGCGGGGCTACTGTTGTACAAAGCCCTGCAGGACACTACGAGTTATGACAGATGAGATGGAAACAAGAAAGAGCTGCAAAGAAATACATAAGGAATAAAACAAATTCAAAACGCGCCGTGAGTGACAGTTAAAGATGTAAATGACAACTTTGAGAGAGAACGCAGAAACCCTGAGTGCTCCTCCATAATCCGATGTTTTTATTTATCTATGGATATTTAGATAGATATTCGGTCTGAGCAGCGTGCGGTTTTCCATCCGTGCTCTGCCTGCCGGATCGATACTGAAACTGAAGCTGCTAAACTGACAACATGGCGATTTGTTTACCACCGGGGGCCAAGTAAGTGCAGATCAGAAGAGACAAGAGCCGGGGAAGCTGATCCTCTCTGGGGGGGGGGGGGGGGGGGAATACCCTCTGAAACATCATCGTTACTCTTACTTTTACTATTATTTAGAAATATATATATATATATATATATATATATATATATATATATATATTATAGTATGGGCTGGACAAGGGGAACAACGCGTCTCTTTCTCCTCCGCTGAATGGAATGCTGATATTCACCAGCAATTTGTCTCAAGTTTGATCAATAAACTGGTTGTATTTTTTTCACGGCGTTTTGTTTTGGTTCCACATCAACTTAAAATTCATAATTCCAAGTGTCACTATATCTAATATAGCATTTCACTGACGAGATGTGTGGTTTGTCTGCGACCTGATGGATTCCATTCTAACTGTGTTGGTCCCCAGCTGCTCGGTGGAGCAGAATACATTGTATTAAACAACGGACATTAGACCAATGCGGTTATAAGACAAAAAAAGACGCAGTCAGTCTTCCTCTCTCACCAGATACAGATTTGTTATTAATTCGGTTAAAGTGTAACTTTCTGTCCTCCATCCCGTCGCAGGAACCTTCGGCAGCCCCGGGAGGCGCGGGCGGCAGACGTACACGCGCTACCAGACACTCGAGCTGGAGAAGGAGTTCCACTTCAACCGGTACCTCACGCGGCGGCGGCGGATCGAGATCGCGCACGCGCTCTGCCTCACGGAGCGGCAGATCAAGATCTGGTTCCAGAACCGGCGGATGAAGTGGAAGAAGGAGAACAAGCTGATCAACTCATCCTCGTCCTCGTCCTCCTCTTCCTCCACGGTGAACGGCGCGGAGGAAGAGGAGAAACGGACGGAGTGACAGAGGGGAAAAAAAGACTGATGGAAGGCACATGAAAGAGGAAGATGGAAGGAAAAGACATAATCCCTTCCCCTTCCCCGACTCGAAGTTCGTCCAGACGCGTGTCTGATGTGAAAACTCTGGGAGAAATAAACATAGCCTGCATATTATTTTATTTTATTTTTTACCTCAGCAGGGGTGAAGCACGTGCAAGAGGAGGAAGTGGGGGAAAGAGGATTACTTTTTTGGGATCGGTGTGGTCAGAAAATTGGGACGTAATTTGTAAAAGACTCTTGTGGAAAGGACAGATAAGTAAGAAATGAGGAAATAAGAGAACTTACAAGGGAGAGAGGTGGGGCATCCACAGTGTATTTAAAAATACAGTAAATAAGTAACCCGCCACCCAACTGTGACAAACTGTGTAAAGACACCGTTTCTTGTTGCATTCCAAGAAAACCCGCCCCACTTTTTATTGTACTTAGTTTTAATTCTCGTCAAAAATATACTTCCTGTCTGTCAGGCACTTGTTTTTGGAAGCTTTAGGACCGCACCGATTATTATTATTGTTTTCATTTTATTTTGTAAAAGTGTTGTATTATACCTTCAATTAAACGCGCAGACACGCGCCGATGTGGCAGAGGACGAGCTATTTGAGAAGTGTATATGTCATATGGTGTTCATATTTAAACTGTATAGAAACAAGCGAGGAGGGAAAAGAGAACCACCTTGCACGGTGAAAATAATGTCATTTTGGGGTTAGGGGTCAGGGGTAATTTAACCTTTCCAGGGGTTTTCCAGTATAGAGGGGGGGGAGGTGTTAACCTACTGATGTTATTCTCCAGACTACCTAAAAAAAAATTCAGGAAAGTGTATATTTTATGGATTTTTACATTGTTTATGTTAGTGTTTTTGTCAAGTAACTACGTATACTACCTATGAGAAATGTTCAATAAAATGTAAAGTATGTATTGGGAGAGATTATTATTGATCGATTAAAACGTGAACGAATAGCTCCGCGTCGAAAGCGATCATTGACAAGTGGAGACTGTTCTATTTGATGATTTAGTGCGCTGCTTACTCGCGCGCTCGAAGAATCATAAACCTTTGTACCCTCTATACTTAAATCGTGCCCGCGCGAGGCGGGACTCGGGAGGGGGGGGGCGAGGCCAAGGCAGCGCACGCGGTTGTCCGGATGGGGAAGTGACAAGGAGCGCGAGCTACACTGCTGATGGCGGAGCCGAGCTAATTGATGACCAGACCCAGGGAGAGAAAGTTGACCTGTCCTCGAGGCGACCGGCCAGACACGTCACACACACACACACACACACACACACACACACACACACACACACACACACACACACACACACACACTTAAGCCAGACAAAGTGGACAATGTCCTTGCGACCCTTTGAACTCTACGTGTCCCTTGAGTGACCGGCGCGCGCGGGTTCGATCTCTCGGCAGCGCAGAGGCTTGGGTTTCAAACATGCACGCGCTTCAACACAAAAACTACTCTTTTTTTACAAAAATAACTTATCTCGTGCGAATGAATGTCATTTTTTACAAATAAAAAACATGAACACGCACAGTAACAGCGGTAGTAAACAGGAACCCAGTCACTGACAACCTCACTCATATTTGATATTAATAAGTCAACTGATCAAACATATTGTAATTAATGAAATACTACTCTAATTTATAAACATTTAGTTATAAAAAGCATAATCCGTGTGCATGACTAAATGAATACTATGCTGTCAAGAGAGGAAACGTTTTTTATGTTTGTATGAGTTTTTACTCAATCTTTATGTGTTCTTTAAAAACATATTATTATTAGACTATTTGTCTATTGTAGAAACATCTGCTGCACACTTCCAGCTCACTACTTGTTGTCCTGACTATACTGAGTTGTAGAAGGCCTTTAGTCTGCTAATAAAAGCGTGTTCAGTCGAAGAACATGCTACCAAGGCACAGGTTTGTCAATGAACAATTAATAACAATACACGTTTAGATTTATGAAGTATTTCAGTCCAACAAGCTTTGAAAATCACTGCGAGATTCAATTCAGACAAAAGAAAAACAGACCAAGCGCCAAATGTCCCCACAATATCAACTCGTGTGACTCGTGCTGGATGCCTCGTTTTATGGTTGTACGTATGTCTTCTTCTTTGGCTCGGAGCACGCCGGGGTCGGTGGTTCGATTCCCTTACAGTACAAATGTGTTCGGGAGGAAATGCAGGCCGACAGATGTTCCATGTTAAACGCAGTGGGAATGGTTTCACTGTGACACCGAGGGGGCTCGTGTGACACACCAACTGCAGACCTCTTTATTTTGTCTACGCTTCACTCCCGCAAATATTAGGTTTTTGGGGGGAGTTTTGAAAAGCACATTTGTGTCATGCTGTGACTTTCTTTCAGTAACAGTTTCATGAGACAACAAATGTGTGACATTTCATCTTCAGTTAAACGATGAAATCCTGCAAAAACGGGGGCGTCTCAACAGCATCTCAACATGTGGAAATGAAGATTTAGTAGAGTACAGATTGCAGTGGATTTGTGCTATACATGACAGAATGTCTGCTATTTACAGGATGATTTTATCCATAAACAATGTGCGCGGAGGCAGATTCACATGGTTCCAGCTGGAGCACCTTGCTCCACTAACATTTTAAACCCCGAATCCTGACCGTCCTCACAAAACGACAGCAAAATAAAAGAAACGCAGGAGTGGCCCAGAAATGGGAAATAACATCCAACACAAGAGCTAAATGTTCTGTTAGTTTAGAAATTGTGTATTCTATGTAAAAAACAACAACAATATGAATAAATTATGACCCTTATCTGAAACTGTGGAATTATTTGGGACCAAAGTGGTCAGCGAGTTGTTTCACGGCGCAAATATTTAGTGTAGTTGGAAATCTAAATATAACGAGAGGAGTGTGTTCTGGGGTGTGTGCCAACTGGGTCAGTGCCTCTTCCTCCTCTTCCTCCTCGTCCCTGCGGCTTGCACGCCATTTCTGGCACACGTTGGGTTATGTGCTTCTGAGCTCCACCGGCCTGAGTTCTGGCCAACAAGCGGCTGTTTGAAAAAAGATAAATGTGATATCTGTTTTGTGCATTTGGTTCCTTCTCTCCCCTGTTTTATTTTCTGCCCTGGTTAGTTTGGAATATTCGAGATGATCTCCATTCCAATTGCTGGTTTCTTTTTGCACATGAGCCCCCCCCCCCCCCCCCCCATAAGTGCGTTCATTTGTATAATTTTTCACACACAAAAATCTGGAACTCTTCATGTGTCCCATGTTCAAGCCCGTCTGTGTGTACGTGTGTCTGTGTGTGTGTGTGTGTGTGTGTGTGTGTGTGTGTGTGTGTGTCAGAGTCGCAACGAAACATGCACACCAGCGTGCAAGTTGAGGCCTAATACAAACACATACACACACACTCACACGGTCAAACACGCAGAGGCACCCTGGCTGAAATGTATCCCCGACCCGGGAATCAACAAATCATAAATCAGCAGATTTCCATCCAGTGTGGACGTCACAGATCAGGTTTAACATTCCTCCTCTGCAGCTGTAAGGGAGGCTGCAGGGAGGAGGAGGATGAGGAGGAGGAGGGGGAGGGGGGGGGGGGGGTGACGTTATAACGCGGTAAAAGAGAGAGAGAGAGAGAGAGAGAGAGAGAGAGAGAGAGATAGTAACACTATAGGCCGCAACTAAGTTCTGGGTAGGCTTTGGTCATTGTGTCAGTTTATTGTCTGACTTCCGGGCTGTTTAAAGGCAACATTGTAGCCTGCGGAGGAGAGTTTTTGTCGCATACTGCAGCTAACATGAGCGTGACAACAGCAAAGAGGGAACACTGTGCAGAATGAACAAGACATGAGGAGATACAATCTTTGTATTCGGACTTGATTAATGAGGCCACTGTTTTTGGTGTTGAAGCTGGATGATCGGGGTGAATAAAAATCGCTGACGCGGTCTGAAATTGTCTTATGCGGCCTTGATTGCAACACTGTTTCCTGTCACAGCTGTTATGGTGCTACAGGAGCGCATAATGACGCAGTTTGCGGCATTTACGGTGCAGTAAATATTAGCTCGCACTGGCAACAACTGACATGTCATTGATGTTTTTATTTTAATTGTTTCAGTTATTTGTTATTTTTTACCTTATTATTATTATTTACTGTTTTATGTAATGCGATTTAAAAAATCATATGATAAACTCTCAACTGAAGGGGTAATGCAGCAATAAACTGATAACGGTTTGTCTGCCGTGTTACATATTCTATTATTAACGGGTTATTTTATGGTTTATGGTCACTGGCTTCTAATTTCCAGCCGAAGCAAAAGGTCAATTAACAGGCCTGAGTGATGAGAGACAAGCTCACTCACAGGGAGAGAGGGGGAGGAAGGGAGAAAATATTTCATAACAGCTCCCTAACACTTTTTTTTTTCTCGAGTGTCTACTTTCTCCCTCTCCTTCTATTTCGGTCTATTCTCTTTTTTTTACATCAGTGCAATAAATTATGTCTACAGCAGGTGGCGCTCTGAGCTCACCCCCGGCACCTCCGGCAGCAGCATGAAGGGTGAGGCAGAGAGAGAGAGAGAGAGAGAGAGAGAGAGAGAGAGAGAGAGAGAGAGAGAGAGAGAGAGAGAGAGAGGGAGGGAGAGAGAGCTTCCCCCGCCCATCCCTTCATCATTAGAAACCCCAGAGCATGAATTACCTCTCCAAAGTCATCGGCGAGAATTTACGACTGGTCAACAAAAGCACGTGACCACCTCCCACCCCCCTTTTCTCTGTCTCTCTCTCCTCCCTCACCTCACCCCTCACCTCCCCCATCACACACACACACATACCCCTCAATCCAGAACACACACACACACACACATACACACACCACCGCCACCCCACCCCCATATTTGGACGGCGCATACATAGCTAAAAACGAAGTACAGTGCTACGCCATAATTCACTAATACATCATAAATCGTTGAAAGTACCCGCGTTATAACGACCAGGAGAAATCTAACAAATCAAGCGCCCCTTAGTCCTCAGCTGTAAGCCTGCAACTCTCTAAAACAACCTAAATGAGCTCTTACTTTGTAAACTCGTTCTCGGGGCGCTACCCAAATGGCCCCGACTATCAACTGCTAAATTATGGAGCCGGCAACGGCGCAATGAACGGCGGGACGTACAGGGACTCTTCCTCCGCCAACATGCACCATGCGACGGGCTCGTTCGGCTACAGCTACAATGGCATGGACCTGACCGTCAGCAACCGGGGAGGGGGGAGCGGTGGCGGAGCCGCCAACACCGGAGGACACTTCGGGGGCGGTTCGGTCGTCGGGGACTCCCGGGGCTTCGGCTCCCCAGCCCCGGAGACGGGCTTCCGACAGACGTCCAGCTGCTCCCTCGCGTCTGCGGCGGATTCCCTGCTGTCACCCGGCAGCGGAGACGCCAAACTGGGCGCCCGGAGCTCGTCTCCCCGCTCGGAGCAACCAGGAAGCGGTAATCTCAGCTCTCCAAACCTGTCCTCCACCTCCTCCTCCGGCGGCGGCGGAGGAAGCACGGCGCAGCGTTTCACGGAGCTGGACGACGCGTCGCCTGACACCGAGGAGTTGCAGCACAACCCGCCGCCCAGGACCGGGCACCCGCAACGCGGGCAGAGGCAAGAGGGCGGCCCGGTGGGATCAGTCGCTGGCGGCACGACGGGCAGCGACGCTCAACCACCACAGATATTCCCCTGGATGAGAAAGCTGCACATTAGCCATGGTACATGCTGCTCCTCTGTTTACGGCGTATTAGCTCCATGTCATAGGGCGATAATATTCATAACGCTGGCTCAATAGATTGTCGCCTATATGTTTTGGACACATGGGGTCGGTGACAGTTTAGTGCTTGTAGAAAGGACACGGGGAGCCACGGTGCCTCTTTGCACACACACCAAAGATTCAGCAGATTTATTGCTGCTTTGATTTGAGTTGTGTAAACCGGCTGCTTGAGTACAGACACACATTTAGCCACGGTTTTGTTTTTGTCTGCACCCCATGAAACCTATTCCACTGCGTCAGTTTCATAGTTTCATATGAATGTCAGAAACCAGTCAGCGAGGTTGTTGAAGCCGCCCAGTGAAGCACAACATCTTTTATTTTGCGCAAATGCTTTTATGCACATACAGAGCGGTAAAAAAAAAAAAGTATGTATTTTGAATGCATTTGGAATTAAGAAGTAGCCGAACTAAACAGGACAGCTTGCCCGCCTCTGGTGAACCAGCTGAAGTCGTGTATTAGCGTGTTTTCTCAGTGCGCGCAGGGTGCAATTCGTTTTGCATTTCCCCTCATTTAGAAGCTGCAGGGACGCTGGATGGTTGGCCCCCAATGTGTTTCTTCTTCTCCCTCTTCTTTTATTTTAGCAAATTCCACAAAACCGTAATAAATCTGTCGCGCGGGGGGGGGGGGGGGGGGGCTGGGCAGCGAAGCCCAACAGGCTGAGGAGAGCAGACAGAGCTGGGTGGGAAAAGACAAAAAAAAAAAGAAAGAGAGGCCAGGAAAGGCTTTTCGAAACTGTTGCTCCTTTGAAAAGTGAAGCTTTATTACGTGTGGGAACTTTATTAGGGAGGTGAGGCAGAGGATGGGGGCAATAAAATCACGAAAGCGGCTGGATAGGGGGGAGGGGGGGTTAGAGAGGGTGATTGTGAAGAGGGGTGGTTAAAAAAGAAAACAGGGATGTGACAAATAAAAGCAAATCTTTTAACACGGGCTGTGGAGCGGAAATGGCATGAAATACTGCTGTCAGAATAAGGCAATGGTGCCTTTATTCTGATAAAACTATGGAAATAAGCCTTCTGTCTCACGTGTATGTGTGTAAGAGGGGTATAGAGGGGGTGGACATGATCATATCAACACCTGTAGCTACAATAAACCAAAATCTGATGCAGCAAACCTGTTGAAAACACCACCTTCGCGCATTCTTTAAAGCCCAGGGTGGATATTTTATAGGGTTGAATTATCGATTGTTCTAAGGTGTTCACGGTATTTTGTCCACCCGCTTTTAGTGCACATTTCCAAACGATAACCCGTTTCTATCATATGCATATCATGTGCATCCAAAAACGCCCCCCACCCCCACCAATGGATCCCTAACAGCATTTTTGTCCGTTCCAAAAACCCCATAGATATGACAGGCCCGGACGGGAAGCGGGCGCGCACGGCTTACACCCGCTACCAGACGCTCGAGCTGGAGAAGGAGTTCCACTTCAACCGGTACCTCACAAGGCGGCGGCGCATCGAGATCGCCCACGCGCTCTGCCTCACGGAGCGGCAGATCAAGATCTGGTTCCAGAACCGGCGGATGAAGTGGAAGAAGGACAACAAGCTGAAGAGCATGAGCCTGGCCACCGCCGGCAGCGCCTTCCAACCCTAAGAAATTAAATTTTAAAAAAATTAAAAAGAAATCCATGCGTCCATCTTTGGAGAGGGTTTAACTACCATGTACAGGCTTCTTCCCAGGAGGGAAAATACAGACAAAACAGAAAGATAGAACATGGAGCAAAAGAAGACGGCGATGAAGAAACATATGTACAAATCTAGATCTAGATTAAAAAAAGAAACTCTTCCTTACTATCAACGGAGTACTGTACAGCAACGCAGCACTTTTTATTTGTTCGGCATGTTGGTGTTTTAGGGCAACGTAAATAAAAACTGTGGTACTTGCTCTTGTAAAAAAAAAAAAAAAAAAAAAACCTTAGTGTTCCTGTATGTTGTTTTAAAAAAAGATATGTCCTGAGCAGAGGAGTCGAGATAAGGGAAGGATGAATAATGCTACCTAACTATATACGTTTCTACTTACGTCCTACCTTGCAACCTTGCTACCTACCTGTTGTTTGATGTCTGAATATCGTTTTATGTGTCACGTGCGATGTTTTATATTTGACAAAGTGCTTTCTAGAGATGTTAACATGTGAGCTCGTATTGTAAGTTTACAGCCAGTGTGTAGCCTTCACCCTTCCTCTATATGTGTGTCTGTCTGTCTGTTACTCGCCATTCAAATCTGCTCCTGTTTCTTATTTGGGAAGCAGGTGTGTGTGTGTGTGTGTGTGTGTATGTGTAAACAAACAGCCCTGTTAACATCTCTGTATCATGTTGTGTAAAGCTCTATTATTCAAAAAATAGTGTAACTGTATATTATTGTTATTATTATTGTAATTATTGGATACATGTTTCAGAAAGGATGTACATAGATATATAATGTCATTTTTTAAAATGTGACCAATTGGCTGTTCGTAGTTGCAATGTGTGTGAGTGAGTGAGTGAGTGAGTGAGTGTGCGTGTATGTGATTGTGTGCGTGCATGTGAGAGAAATGGCTACTGTCATGTGAGGCCTGTGAGCTTTCTGCCAATGAGCTTTTTGTATTTTGTTTGTAACTTGGAGTAAAAAAAAACAACAACAATAAAGTTGCCCATACTCGTCAATACCAGACGGACTCGATCAGCTGCTCGTCTGTAGCCAAACTGCACGCACACATGGCTTCGTTTCTACGCGAGCCAAAAGGGTTCAGGTTTAAGTATTTGGGTTCAGCTGGAGCAATGTGCTCGTCCAAAAAAAATAGATTTACACAAATCAATCAGGAGTATTTGTTCTAGTTTGCGGCATGAATTTATTGTGAATAATATATTTTATTTGTAAATCTGTGTCCGCTGCCAAACTCTCAGGTCGGTGTGTCGTTTTATATCGTCTCGCTGAGAAACAGCCCAGGACAGTGTGGATTTAGCCCTGAATGGGTCTGGACAAACCAAACCGAGTCTTCTGTACATCTAACATATTCTCTTGCGCATTTCTGAGCCTGGTCTTGTGCAAAAAGCTTCATCAACTCAATTTTCTCGTTTTCAATTTCACCAAATGATTCAAGCTGGAGGAAAAACCAAACTGCCTCGTGCGTAAAGACGCACCGCGCCAAACATTCGTCCGGAGGCCCCGCAAGCCTTTTTTTCCAGGCCTTGTTTTATTAACCCTGAACGCCACATTTCCAAGGCAACAACTTCCTGGACATCAGCAGCGTCATGGCGTCGTGCTCGACCATCACTAAACAAGCTGCATAAAAATACACACACACGCATACACACAAAAACACACAAGCCAATTTCCATCCCCGCTGAACAAGTCTGACAAGACAACAAACTGCCCGCGGTAGACAAATTGGTCACTTTTCACGAAACGGCCTCCCTTTCCGTCCTATAACGGAGGTCACTCCCGGCCAAATTAGGTTACCGTCTCCGCCTTCCAACTGTAAACAACCAACTGAACTTTTAAACTCACCGACTGATGCCGCTTCAGCTTCCCTGTGCATACACGGCTATTTCTGAGCTGATGGAGGGGAGGTGGCGTGGGGGGTACGAGATCCTGTCCTGTTCCTAGCCTCATCTGGACACAACCGCCATCTCCTACCTCTTCTGTGTGTGTATGTGTGTGTGTGTGTGTGTGTGTGTGTGTGTGTGTGTGTGCGTGTGTGTGTGTGTCTCTGTGTATGTGGGTTGAGATGTGTTTTTTTTTAAAGCTAACCTCTTTCTGCTTTGGGCCAAACTATAAAAAAGGACGGTAGCTCTGACATTTACATGTCAAACGGATGAGGGTTTTTATCTCCAAGTTGGATCGTAAAGATCAGGCCCGGCCTCAGACTGATACCTCTCACTGGCTCTCCCCTGGTCACGTGGGGTCCATAAAGTTAGTTTTATGGTTTTGGGGAGTTGACAATGTACTATATATTTCACATTCTAGAAAGCAAGTGACGGTTTAACGGCTTCGCGGGGATCCTAAAGGGGTCAGTAAAGTAGAGAGGGAGCGGGAGGGAGGGTGGTGTGTGTGAGAGGGAGAGAGAGAGGGAGAGAGAGCGGGCCACTACTACCGGCCGCTGCTCCTGCTCCGGTTCACACGCCGAGCCCGGCGAGCTCCGCTCGGCGCCGCTCGCTCTGGAACGCTGTGAAAACCCCGGTGGAGAGAAAGAGCAGGGAAGCACAGTAAGTAGCGTTTGGCTTTCTGTAGGTGGGGGAGTGGGGAGGGGCGGGAGGTGGCAGAGGGGGAGAGAGAGAGAGAGAGAGAGAGAGAGAGAGAGAGAGAGCTGTGTAATTACCATGTCACTCACTCACTCTGGAGTGCTGCGGTGTTGACGCGCTCGCCGAGTGCCACGAAGCTCCGGTGCGTTGTTTGTGTCTGGTCCGCGGATCGGACGGTCGGTCCGCGTCAGAAATAGTAAAATGCTGGATGTGTGTGTGCGCGCGCGTGCATTTGGGGTACACTTTTGTCTGTTGCCTCCAAATCACGCTTGTGTGCGTTTTGACGTGTGCGTAATGGTGGCGCACGGACACACAGGAGACTGTGCGGTGTGGAGACTTTTACAAACATAAAATAAAAAGGAGAACAAGTCTGTTCGAATAACGTTAAGACTGCTTACTACCATCTTTCACCACGAGGCTATTCCCTCTTACATTTTAAAAATGGTTTGTTCAAGTGCTTTAAATGACATTCTGACGAGCCGATCCAGAACCGCAGATGTTGTTGTTTACGTGGTTTTTGAAGGTCCGAATGATGGTTGTGTGTTCTCTCTCACTCCCTTGTTGGATCATATGGACATATTGCAGTCATTTTGTGAAGTGGCTTTTATTGCGCCATTATTATTATTTTTTGTGGAGAGTAAGCGTTTCATATCACTGTACGTTTGTTTTGTCACTTTTTACGCACGGCCTTTGTGTACGTAAAAATGGTTCCAATAAGGGATTTAGAGTTGGGAAAAATGCCCCTGTGTGTGCTAACATTAACCAAGAAGTGTATGGAAAAAGACAGGCACACACACACATGCACACACAGCCTGTGGTGATATGTGTCCTTGGGTACAAGAAAATCTTTGTCCACCCCCCCGCGCCCTTGTATTTTCCAGGCAGGATGGGTGTGAGTGAAAAAAAGCGTCGTGGATACAAACATTCCCAAGGCTCACCAGCTTATTTTACAACGGAGCTTTGGCCTGTTGTTTGACTCACAGTAAACACACACACACACACACACACACACACACACACACACACACACACACACACACACACACACACACGTATATGTGTTTAACTCGAGTATCTTTTGTTGGAGAAAAGCTTGCAAATTACATCAAACTTCTACCAGGCTTTCGGATTAACCCCATACAGATAAAAGTTTCATCAAATTAAATGAATGCGCAAAAAAAACAACAACAACCAACTCTAATACAGACATTTCAAAAAGGCTTTGAAATGTCTGTATTAGAGTCAATCACATGTTGCTAATCAGGAATGAAACTGCGTCACCCCAAAACTCCCAAACCTTAAATCCTGTCCTTGACTGGAGTCCTCTTCGTCATTATTGAATGAAACCGGGCCGATTGAAGAGCTTTCAATATTAATGGAAATTGTACTAATGAGGGCACGTGACACCCAGAACTCATAGTTAAACGAACCTAATGGACTACTAAGCGACATTTAAACCATGAAACAAAGACTATATGTGACACGTCACACACATCAAATCAACAGAAATAACACAATACGCGCCCAACAGGAAAGTATGAGAATGTGACACATCAACATGTTTTAAATCGCATTTAGACACAAACAATTCAACAATTAGTGGTCGATAATGCAAAAAATAAGCCGTAAAGGAAACCAACAGCGTTATGAAATAATAATGTAATAAGTGCATTGCTGTGTTGGAGGTGGTAACAGCACAGTGCCTTATACTCGGACCCTTGTATATCTTTATGAGTCCTCCACACTGATCTCCCCGTGATGTATGAAAGCGCGACTCGAGCTGTCAAAACCCGGCTACCAGTCGCGCGGCGCCGCGCTCTCCTCGCGCACGCTCGCCTCTTATTGCTCAGATCCTTCATGTAAATTGTTTAATGTCTCTTGTCAAGGGCGGACGCTCTTATACTGGTAGATACAGAGTGGAGTCTCAAACTTTTTTTTAAAGCATTCAATCAATGCGCCCGGTGGATAGTCAGTAGCCAAACCCCGGTGGTAAAAACGTCACTTTAAGACAATTCAATAAATAGTTCTCCTTTTTGTGTTAGGGCCAACATGGCGCCGGCAAACACTAAGCTTGGCATTGACATACAACACGATGTTGCTTACTTAAATCAGATATAGGCTACTATATATTTTTGAATCATTTTGATTAATTTAGCAGCAAACATTTTATTTCAGAAAATATGATATAACGTAGCCACCCGCTAGGTACAAGGAAGGCCGTGAGATGCGGCTGAAAGCTCCAGTAAAAGACAGTAGTAAGTGCGTGTTTTTCGTCAAAATATAGGTTTAGTTTCTGGAGGATTCCATTAAAACTATAGGGACATTTGTTTTCTAAACGTTTCCTCAGACGTCTGTACGTGTGCTATATATGTTTTTATCTATTCACGTTATTTAACTCTCTCAAATTAGTTTTTTTTATCTTTTATTTCCCTCCTTTTTTCCTTCTTTATTTATTTGTCTACAATACATTTCACAGAGTAGGCCTAAGCACCCACACACTATCCCTGCTCTTGCAGTGTTTAAGTATCTGAGCGTGTCTCTCCTCGCCTCGGACACACAGTTGATCCGGTGTCCTCTGCGCCCCGCTAATAAGAGAGGAGGACTCAGCTCTCGGAAGTCCCTCTCTGCTCTCAAACTCTCATTTATAACGTTCACTTTATACGCATGCAGCCAGCCCGTGGGCCCCGATGCATTTTCAGTCTGGGGATTCCTTGCGCTGCCCCTCCACCTTCACAATGATTATTCACCAGCTTCACACAAATGTTATTTAGAGTCAGGCCATCAATTATTTAGAAGCAGAAAAAAACGTTCTTCTTCAAAGTAAAAGTCTTCTCTGGTAAATTATGGAGAAAAGGTTAATTTCAGATGTCACCACACATTTAACTTTTTTCCAGGCTGTAGACTATAATAACGTGGTATTATTAACCTAAAGATCCAGAAGATGGAAGAAAATAAATTGAAATAAACTACAGGTCAACTAAGTTTTTCTGGGTTACAAAATATCAAAATATATAAAATATTACCAACAAACAGTAGCAGTATAATTAATAACTACAATTATAATATTAACAAATCTTGCACAATGCTGAGTCTCTCCCATTTTTTTGTATGCCGCATGCATTTTTTTCGAGCCAGCCTCTTTTCCACCATGACAAAAATGAATTTTCTACATCCGGTGTGAGATAACGGTTCATACCCCCCAACCACAGGCCTGTGTGTGTGTGTGTGTGTGTGTGTGTGGGTGTGTGTGTGTGTGTGTGTGTGTGTGTGTGTGTGTGTGTGTGTGTGTTTGGAGCGGCCTAGGTCCTTGAGGAAGTTTCAGTTCAGTAAACAGGAAGACGAGAAAAAAACCATCCACATTTCATTTTTCATCAACTTCCTCCTTTTAATGATGATACAGGAACACCCCCCGTCAGTAGCAGTGACCCCCCCCCCCCCCTCCCCCCCCGCGCATTACACGCACACACACATACACACAAACACAAACACACAGAGACAGGGACACGACACGCGTGACACAAATTGCAGTTGCTTTTCTTGTCGGGATAAAACAAGTGAGAGAGGCTATGACACGGGGGAAGGTGCAGCCGCTCTGTATGGCCTCCTTTGTGTTTTTTTCTCGCTGTGTGTGTCATCTGTTTCCCGTTTATGTACACAGGGCAGCTCCAGCCCGCGGAGCCGCTTCTCCCTCGCCATTATGCGGATTATGCGCATTATGTGTGTTATGTGCACGGGCTTGCCGCTGCTCCTTTGAACCTGTCGAGGCTGTCAGAAGGCGCTGAGTTTGGCTTTACAGTCTGTGTGTTGGTGATGATGAGTGGGGTGAGTAACTAATGCGACTGGCCCTTTCCCCTTTTTTTTCATTGCATTGCAAAGGTGTGTTTGTCAGTGTGTGTGTGTGTGTGTGTGTGTGTGTGTGTGTGTGTGTGTGTGTGTGTGTGGGTGTGTGTGTGTGTTTGTGTGTGTGTGTAAGAGAGTTGCGTGGGAGTGAATGGGGTGTGTTTTGTTGTGTTTGGTGGGTTTATTGGCAGGACATGAGAGAGAGAGAGAGAGAAAGCGGAGAGAGAGAGAGAGAGAGAGAGAGAGAGAGAGAGAGAGAGAGAGAGAGAGAGAGAGAGAGAGAGAGAGAGAAGGTGAGTGACCCGGGCATGGGAAGGTCCTGTGTGTGTTTTACACAAACCACTGGCGTGGAACACTTTTTTGCTCAGCCTCATTTTGATAATGTAAGTTTAAATTTCGTTAAATTTCAGCTATTTGCTGCCTATTTAGAAAAGCCCATTCTGCGGATTGCAGCTATATGCGAGGATATTGTGAAGCCAAGTCTATTTTAAAAAAAAGTAGCTATTCCCTATCCTGTGTAATCACACAGACACACAGACACACACACACACACTCTATATTTTCCCCTTTTTTTCGCGTCGCAGCATCGCGCGTGATTGCTTTACGTTTAAATTGGCATTTGCGAGGCCTTAATGTCCTCCCGCATACTGATATGCGGGGAGGGGGGGGGGGGGGGGCGGCGCGGTCTCATGAATAATGCACGAGCAGGGAAGTCACAGCGAGGTCAGCAGACAGGCTCGACCCACGCACGGCACGAGGAGGCTGCCGCGCAGGCGCAGGGAGGAGGGGGGACGAGAAGATATAGCAGCATCACACTGTGAATGTGAACAACTGTTTTTTTTATTTATTTACCCGTGTCCCCCATTTCCGGGTCAGAAGGGAGGGATGTTTACCTCAAACAAACCAAAAGCTTCCACAATTTAAATGAAGCTGGTTGGATAAATACAGAGCGGTAACCCAACTAAAAAACCATGGTAATACATAATACAACATGTCGAAATATATGTGGAGAAAGGATGAATAGGCCTATGGCTATATGGTTTTAGTATTAAGCGGGGAAATTAATTGCTTTGCTATTTCAATGTTTGCGGTCGATAAATAAGCCTTTATCAGTGGGCTTTGTGAAGAATACAGTCACAAGAGCTTTTGTTTGCATTGGCGATGGGTTATGATGAGCCGATAACCTCGCAAATATGTAATGATACCCAGGTCATGGGTGGGTAAATGCAATGTTTATTTTTTTTAGGTTTTATTCCAACGTACACCGGGTAACACGCTAAGAGATCAACTTTACTGATACGATGTATGTTAAAAGTTATTTTTCCCCAATGTGCTTGCTCCTTGGACATTATAGTGAAGTAATGGCTACAGATACATAGCTGTGGTCCTATTAAAATAATATAATGATGAAATGTAGGCAAAATGTGCATTATGCTACTCCAACGTTATTGTCGATTTAAACTTAAAATGTCTAGCTAATCGAGGCTCCACTACTATTTAAGGTGGGATGGCAAAATATTAGCATATAACAGGCTGCTACTACTACTACTACTAATAATAATAGGTCATTATTATAATTCTAATAATACTTGTAATCACAGAGTAATTACATTAATCTCCCAAATATAGCATATGGAAATAACAATACTACTACTACTACTATTTCTAATAATAATAATAATATAGATGATAAAAATTAATTAAATGAATCTCCCAAATACAGCATATAGTAATACTAATAATAATAACCACAAGAAAGGGTCGTCGTTGCTACTGTAATAACAGTAGTTTGGGATAATATAGGCTAAAAGCTTTCTGCATTATTAAAAATGTCCTCTTTTGACAATTTTTCCCGCGACAAATTAAAACGAATGCATTGTCGGTTTACTTCACTCGCCGTCCAACGCGTTCTGTGTGCCGGAGGATTGTAATATTCCCCCCCCCCTACAGAATGCAGCTCTCTCGCGCCGCCACCAGAGCCCGCTTTAGACCAGGACACCGACAATCGGCGCGAGCCAGAAGCCCCTGTGCGCGAGCCCCATCAGCTCTGTTCCTGCAGCACGCTCCCTCGTCCCCCCCCCCATTCCTTTTGAATCCCAACCGACCCTCGTCTCTCCCTCGCTGTTCAAATACACAACTGTCAGAACCGTCGCCGTCTTTCGCAGTTGATTAATGGTGAGTGTTCGTATGACTTTAGGTGTAAGGTACAGAGTGGAAGATAACAAAAAAGCGCCATTTGAAGGAGGCGCTGTGGATCAACGTGTGCCTCCTTTAGGCTGTATGTCTTCTTCTCCTCGCTGTTGTCGGCCGGAGAGAGCAACAAGCTAACCAAGCTAATCCAGTTTAGCACAACATTTTCGAGCTAGCAAGTGAATTAAGAGCACGTCGTCGCGGCCTCTCTCCTTCTTATTTCCTTCTGGCCTCCCGCCCGAGGCTGTAGGCGGGCCAGCGAGCAGCCTGGCTGGACGTCCGAGCTAACAGTCGGCCCGCAGCTCAGGGTTCACGGAGTTGAAGGGTCAAAAGTTCACCGTCGTGCGTGAGTTCCGCCCTCGCCTCTCCTCGCTCACTCGACTCCAGACCCCAATTGCTGTATGTCAAAGGCAAAAAAAAAAAAAAAAGAGGGGTGGGAGTGGTAGGGAGAGAGGGTACAGATGAGAGAAATGATAGCAGGAGGCAGAGGAGAGGTGAAGGCCTGACCTCCCCTTCCCTTCCACCGGTAACAAAAGGCGGCCGCGATGTACAGAGGGAGAGATGAAGGGAGAAGAAAGGCAGGAAAAATGGAGGGGTTGAAGGTGGTGGTGGGAGGGCGGAAGGTATTCGGTGACATGGAGGTGGGTGGATGTTCTGGGGGGGGGGGGGTGCAGGTGTTTGGCTACACATTCTGTTCACACCAGCTAACATTTGTACTTCATATGGAGTCACTTTCTTTTCAAAGACTATTATGATATGTTGGCCATGGAGGTGAGAGTAAAAGGTAACCAAAATGACAAAAAGGCCTCATATTACCTTTACTACTTGACCTGCTCTAAATGAAAATACACAAGTAGCTAAAGTAAAAAATATATTTTGCATGCGTCTTTATTACTCTGCCTCTATAATCATGTGTTGACACGAACCTCATCATGTCCATTTACAATACAATGTAAAGCCTAATTTTAAAAGAAAGGCGACAGTCTATAATGAAGTATGTTGATGAGAAATGGGCCAGGTCCATGTTAAATCACACATCTAGGACACAATTGAGCGTAGTGCATGTACGTGTACGTGTCTGTGTGAGAGAGAGATTAGTGTTGTAAAGTGGTGGGTTTGTGCTCGGAGCGAGCAGCTATATGTATAAATCCCCATTTTTTTGGAGAGGGAGTTTAAGCGAAGCAGAGCTCTTCCTCTCCTCAGCCTTATCAGCACGACCCTGTCAAAAGTACACCCTTATCTCGCGCACCATCCACCAAATATTGCTCCTCTTATCTGATGTTTCCACTGTGAGATGAATGTGTGGCCCTCTGTTTACTTTATCTGAGAGGAATGCGCCTCAAACCATTGTTCCTACTGCTGTCCATCCTTTTCTCTCTCTTTATTAACTGTACAAACTGTAGGTTTTTTTCATGGGACATTATTATTAATATTAATATTGTGCTTAATTTTGTATTTTTAACACTTAACTAAATCTACTAACTGCTTTATTTTGTTGTTGTTGTAATTGCTGTTAAATGTGCAGAAAATGAGTTCGCCCTCTACATCTTTCACACAAACGTAGCCAGATGTGGGGAAACAAACCATGAAATAAGTAATCAGAAACAGACCCCAATTAAGTACTGATAAAATAATAATAACAATAATAAAGAATAATTGAATGTGCACTAGCATCTGTTTGATCTGGAGAACTGCTTGGACCTCGAACAATGAGACAAACAATCTGAACTCGGAATCGTTTAATCTCAGCTCCTGTTGAATAGCAGCGTTTGGACACTAATTGATGGAGCTGTGCTTTATGGTTAAAATGAGAGGAGGCCGGCAGAGAGGAGGGGAAATTAGTCGCCACGGAGGAGCAAAAATTATAATTCAGTAAATAAATAATCCGTTTATTGACGTAAACACGCACGCACGCCAAAAAGGTAATGGACGAATAACTACGTTACAGATTCCGTCTTTCTCCAAAGGTTCATCCAGAGTTCAGCAAATCAACTCAATTAAGAACGCAGTGCGCTTGCGCACCTGTCGGTTTGTCAGACGCGAGGCTGCTGCGGGTTTGCGCGTGCATGGCACTTGTAAAACGTCACACGTGAATATCGCTACCTTTGAATGCGTCGTTATCTTTAAATACAGATACAATCTACAGGTATTATTCACAAAAACGCCTCATGTAAAACGAAATGGAACATAAAAAAACAATAATATAAATCTGGGTTTTTTTCTGTAACCGACACGCTTGTGATAAAATGTGGAAATATAAGGAAAGTAATATAGTGAAATGAGCGGGGATAAGTGTGGACATATGGCCGCGGTTAACTCGATAAAACCCCATCGGCGGGCTGCAGAGAGTCGAATAACATCAATATAAATCCACCTGATACCTCCGCGTGCGAACCCCGCGCGGCTCGGAGCGCTGCACCGAAGACGGTTAACGCGAGCAGAGCTGCAACACAACACGAAACACGCACGCGTAAGACTCTTGAAGTGTTTCTGCAGGTTCACATGTCAGCGTGCACGCTGGTGTCATTTATATTTAGACAACAAAAGGAAGAAGGAGAAATGATCCTAGGAGAAAAGAGAAAAAAAGAATCAGTGTGTGAGTGTGAGAGAGAAAGAACCCCCCCCTCTCTCTCTCTCTTTCACATCTACTGACCATTTTTCTTCAAAGTAATGATTCCAGCTCAATGTAGGCCTATGACGGAGAGGGAGAGAGGGAGGGATGGGTGTGACAGAACGAGGGGATGGAGGAGAGAGAGAGAGAGAGAGAGAGAGAGGTGGAAATGGCTGAAAGGAAGGGTGTGGAAAAGGGAGGGGGGATGAGGAAGGGAAAGAGAGGGGGGGGCTTGGTTGTGCTCGGGGTGAACGGGAGGTCAGCGCGTCTCACCAATATTAAAATGTGTAC
This sequence comes from Leptoclinus maculatus, assembly GCA_032191485.1. Classification (NCBI taxonomy): domain Eukaryota; kingdom Metazoa; phylum Chordata; class Actinopteri; order Perciformes; family Stichaeidae; genus Leptoclinus; species Leptoclinus maculatus. Next base: position 59,802 of record JAVDOI010000370.1, read on the forward strand.
CGGGGACGCGGAGTGACACGCCTCGCCCGTTAAACAAAGAGTGTGCCAAACTGGCAGATTAATTTGAAAACTTGAGTCCGTGCACACACGCACAACACTTAGCGCCTTAAAGAGCCCACAGTCTGCACACAGCAGCCCTGCTCGGTCTCCCTCAGCCCCGTAATGGCGCGCTGTAACACCGGGAAACACTCGGAACGGCCACCGGTGATGGGTGGGGGGTTCTCCATTATCATTTAACGCCAATTCGTTGTTTTTTTTATTTTGTCTTTACGCACGAGAGCGCACCGGTGCGGGTGTGCAACGCTCCGGTGTCGTGTTGTCTTTGTTTTGTTTTTTTACGCTGGATTATCGCCGTTAACTAGTCCTACGTGGAAAGTATGATTACGGTTATTCAAACGCGGGATTCTGAGCGATGCAGTTCCGATACAGCCTTGTTTACACTCGACCGGAGGACCGGAGTGAGTGCGTCTCCGCGTGCGTGCGTGCGAGCGGGGTTGTCCACGGAAATGACAGCGACTTTTTTTCTTCTTCTTCTTTCTCTTTTTTTAAAGACACCACGTAGAAACCCGAAGAGGTCAACAAACCTGTGGCGTCGGAGGAAGAGAGAGAAGGAGGACGTGATGCTGAATGGGACGCTCCTCTGTATGGAGCGAGAGAAGCAAAAGTAAAAAAGCAAAAAAGAAGAAGAGTGGAACACATGCTGACGATTTGTTTGAGATGTAAAGACGCAGAAGAAGAGGGAAATGCAATAGCGACAACGAGGAGGAAATAAAATGGTTGAACTTGATGTGATGTCGACGCCAGGAAGGAGATCCGCGAGCTACAGAAGAGTGAGTACACACAAAAAATAGAAATCGGCTTGTAGAAGAGGAAGCTGCCTCATTTGCATATCGCTGTGTGTGTGTGTGTGTGTGTGTGTGTGTGTGTGTGTGCGTGCGTGCGTGTGTGTGTGTGTGGCAGGTGCTTTGCCCATGCTGTGAGGAAGGGGAAGACCACGTGTTGCAGTAAGCTGCCGCAGCCCCCCCTCCTCTTCCTCCTCTTCCTCCTCTTCCTCCTCTTGGTACCAGGAGCCCTTTAGTTCATAACAACGTTATCAGTTCATATGTTTTTGATCGATTATGGGCTGTGTGCGTCACGCCGTGGGGAGTGTTTCCTCTCCGCGCGCTCCATGTCCTCATGTCCTGTCATCATCATGCTGGTTGAGAGCAATTAAGTCACCTGGGGCTGTGTGACGTCAGGGGGCACCATGGACGTTTTGGCAACAATGTAGCGTTTATTGTGTTTAACCAGAAACTAGCTTTTATTGTGTTTTACGTTCAAATACCAATGTACATTTTCAGATAGATAGATGACTGTATATATGTATATATATGTATTTTTATATAAATATGTATGTAGATATATATATATATAGATGTACATCTATATATATTTGTAAATATATATATATACATATGTATATTTATGTATATATATATAGATAGATGTATATATTTATATATATATATATATATATATATACACACACACATAGATATAGATATATATAGATAGAGAGAGATATAGAGAGAAATAGATGTATATATATACAGATAGATAGATGGATATATGTAGCTTTCTAGATAACCTCCTCAGGCATAGATTCCCCCCCCCCCCCCCCCCCCCCCCACACACACACACACACACACACCACTATAGCCACCGAGGGTGAAGGCGAGGTCGTGGCCAGTGGGAGGTTAAAGGTCATAGACAACTTTCTCCCCCCCCCCCCCCATAGCCTTGAATTCAATTCTGAAACATGCTTTTATAGCTTCATGAAAATAAACAATACAGAATAGTAGGCAGCTCGATGTATTTGTGAAAGAAACAAAATCATAAAATAGCTACAAAGAAATTCGTTGGTCATGTTGCACGTGTCGCATAATTATACTCCAGAAGAAAAAAGATGAAGAAAAAAACCCAGTATGAATAAAGACTTTGTTTTGGCTCTGATTTCTCTGCTTGACTACTGCGGTTTGTATCAGCTTGCATCCAAACGCGTGGCTTTCCGCAGACGTACCAGACCCGTGCCGAATCCCGTATGGCTGCCAACACAACGCGCCTGCGGTTCCAGCTGTTTATTTCCCTCTGCTGATTGCTAATGTGCCATTTTATTTTGATTATAAACTGGCTGTGGAATAAAACGCTCCCAGTCTACGGGGAGCGTTGTTTTGTTTTTTTCTTGCGCGTCGTGTGCTCCGCCATCAACACAAAGAGCCGCGGTAATGCCGTTCACATCCGGCCCTGTGTTCACATCTTTAGAACGTGCTACTGGTTCATGTTTAGAGGCTGTTTATACCCGTATATTTGGCACCGACAACGATCACGCGGGCGCTGTGAGTGCAGCTATTTCGAATGCGGCCACGCGACTTGTCTGGCCTGCAGAACAGGAAGATAGAGTTACAGTTCGACTGTAAGAAAGAAGTTGGATACTGGATTGTATTAATAAGCAGAGGGAAAGAGCAGCATCTCATCTGGTCATTTTGTAGCCAGCGCAGTCTGCTGCATTGAGAAGTTTATTTAGTCTTGAATATATAAAGGCAAATATATGTGTATATATATCTCTATATATATATATAGATATATATACCTGTGTATATATATTTTTATGTATATATATATATATATATATATATATATATATATATATATATAGTGAAGACAGTATATATAGGCTACAACCCTGCCATACGGAGGGAAAGGCTTACTTCATTTCTCCTTCCCTGTCTGGTGTACTTTGCATGACAATAACCAGGGGAATGGACCTCGATGTATTTTTCAAAGTGCACAAAAGAGCAAAAACGCATTTCTCTTCTTCTTTGTTGGCCCTACAGCTTTTTCACCTCGGTAATATTTCAGAACACTGACATGTGGGTCGCTGCCGATAATGGCGCCGTTTAACCTCTCTATATGTTCCATTTAAGGCCCGCCGTTGGAATAAATATATAAAAAACTACATGGCTGTTTTAAAGGCAGGTTAAAAAACAAAAGGACTCAATTCTATTTTTTAATGGTGCAGACGAACAAGCGTTTAACGGATTGTCTTCACTATTTATCCCTTCTTTATGAATGGAGTCGGGGCCATACAAACCATGGAATCTTACCTCGACGCTCGTGACAATGAATCCATTTAAGACCCGAGTTTAATCCCAAATGTGCGGCGGAAGAAGAAGCAGCAGCAGACAGCGGCGGGTGTGCGGTTTATTTCTGCAGCTTTGCGCCAACAACTTACTGCGTGTGTTTGTGAGCCGCTGATGGGACAAACCTGTTAGAGAATTAAATTGTAAATTGTGAGTGTGACTTTAAAGTTATTTTTTCACACCGGCTCTCTTGAATATTTTATTGCTTTTTACTTCAACCCCCCCCCCCCCTGAAAAACAAAAAAACCTTCAACCTCCGTGAAGTTACAGTTTGAGCGTGTTGGTGTTTGAGCTGTAAACGGAATTGACCCGCAATAAAAGGCACATGTGTAAATCCAACTCACTGTGTCCCGCTGCACGCCACAGCTCTCTCCTAAATGTTACAGCAGCGAGAAAAACTGTTTTTATTTTGTACCCTTGAAGCTCACACCAGTTCACTTGTTTTTTTAATGAACCAAACTGCAGAATATGGCTGTTTTTTATTCATTTTAATGAATACAAATCGTTTCTTATTTGAAAGCGATCAGCTGTATAGTGTTATCTGAGCCCTTTGTTTTATTTCCTTGATGCCACATTGCTACAATATGTCTATATATAAATGCATGTAGTAAGAAACCCGGTTCTTCCCGTATCTTTCAAATCTCAACATGTGTGTGTGTGTGTGTGTGTGTGTGTGCGGGTCTCCGGTCAGCGCATTGACCTCTACCTGCAGCGGAAACAGTGGGGCCTCTCGTCCCACTGAATGCTCACTGCTGACAAACTTGACAGAGGGCCGGGAAGTGCCGCAGTCAGACTCAACACACCTTGATCGATACCTGAGATGCCCCCCGCGGCAAAAAAAAAAAGCGGGAGGTCAAGGTGACTGAAACACGCCCACACCTGTGCAAAATCACAACGGAATTGAGACTATACGGTTTAAAAATCAAACCAAAAACCACAGAAAGGTAACAGGAACGATGCAGACTGGAGGCAGGTTGACAGCCTCTCCCGCCAGTCTGAGGAGAGGCTTTTTTGTTGTCCGGTCTGGTGATGTATGAGCAACTTTTTTGAGGGAACAAGAGAACAGCAATATTGCCTGCAGCAGGGAGGGGAGAGCCTGTGTCACAAAATCAATGTGGGAGCAGCACAGGAGCACACACGTGGGAAATATAGCAGGCAAAACGCTTTCAAAACGCACGAGGACAAGCACAAATTATATTTCATTTTTGCTCTTAAATGATCTATTAACCCAGCATATCAATGTGACGGGAGGTGCACTAAAATAATATCAAATGTGACCTCCTTTAAGGCTTAATAAAGCCTAATCAACGTTTTCTTTTAATTTTGATTTAATGTATACATATATATATATATATATATATGTATTTATCTCTCTCTCTCTCTCTCTCTATATATATATATATATATGTATTTATCTATATATTTATATATATATATAGATAGATAGATGGATAATTAATAGTGCAGGCCCTCCTTTGTGTTAGTTATATTCCTTTTTAATTCAGTTGGATCAGAGTTTTCGAGGACAGACTTCAATTCATTTGGCATAGTGAAGGGACATTTATTCATTTATTCATTGGTCCATCCATTCTTCAGTCGAATCAGTCAGAACCATTTTTGATAGGACAGTGTTTCCCCGCGCCAAGCGATTTGTCTTTTTTCCTTTCATTAAATCGTATCCATTCGGTTAGAACGCTCCACGGTTGGAGCTGCCAAGATTATTTTTTTCTTTCTTTCACTCTTTCTTTTTTTTTCTCTCCTTGTTCGTTTGGATAATTACAACTTTATAGTCTGTGTGCTTGTTTACGTGCATGGAAAGCTTATTGGACATTTTGATTTTGAATAAAACATTCGTTTTAAACGGAGTAGTGAGAGACTAAATTGGGCATGGAAATATTCAAATTGATTAAAGAACAGGAGGTATACATTTATTTTGGTCATTGGCGGAGGCCTGTATGTTTGCAAATTATATGATTTTATAAGGCCTATAATAAATAATATTTCATTTCCCGGACATAATATGACTATATACATTTGTACTGTTATTCCTCATTATAACAGCTTAAAAAATACCAATACAGAATTTGTAAATCAATGCACATGATATTAACACAAGGTGAATATGCCTCTATTTTTATTGACAAGATTTATTTCGCTAACAGAAGTCAAACAGGACAATAACGCTCCCGTGCTCCCTGCTCTCCCTCACACAAGAGCTGCGAAGATGTTCATTTCCTTATCTCCTTCTTTTATTCGCCAGTCAGTTCATCGTCGCTCCCTCGACTCGCAGGAAGTGTTGCAGCATTATAACTTCATTTCCCAGATCCCCACCAGTGGCGAGGAGGTCAGGGGGGTCGGGAGCGGTACAGACGGGTGGAAATATTCCAGTGCGGCTGTGGCGGGGAGTTTTATGAAAGCAATAAAAGTCCATCCACTGTGTAACCCTCGTGCCTCCAGAGAGCCGCTGTCTTCTATATCTACCCTGTAGATCCGGATTTGTGTACAAATCATTAAAACAATCACAAATTCGCTTCTAGGGGAGTATATAGTGGATTTATACGCGACGGCAGCGATGGATCCAACGCAGGAGCGAGAGGCCTTTGAGCGGCTGTTATTGGCTTGTAACGCCTTATGGATCGCTGCTTCACACTTGATTTTCTCACAAGTGGAACTGCAAAGGTTAATAAAAATGTCTCATGCACGAATTTGTATTCCACATCAGCGTGGACACGCGCGAATTAATTCATTTCAAGACGTTATTGCTGGTTTATTTTGATGGAAACTCAATCCAAGTTTCGTTACACTTTTATTTATATACTTTTACATCATTTTTTTCCCGCAGATTGAAGGCCGATTCCAGGTTGAATTGGACGATTTTTTTATTTATTATTTGTCCAGTTGAAAAATGATGCGGTCGACTTTACTGTTCATCTAAAGGGGGTTGGGTATGTGTGTGTATGTGAGAGGGGGGGGGGGACTAAGGTTTCGATTTAGAGACGGTCAATTTTCTCGAAACAAAGGACTTGGATATCTCCATCATCTTGCCTGTGTGTGTGTGTGTGTGTGTGTGTGTGTGTGTGTGTGTGTGCACCTTCAGTCCCACTGATAACATCACAGAAAGCGCCTCCTTTTTGATTAGAAAGAACACGTCTTTGCAGCACATTTTATGTGTTTGTGTCTCGTTTCTAAACTCTCGAACCGCATGCAGAAAGTTTACTGCAGAGTGTGAGAGAATGCTGGTGAACGTGTGTGATTATTATTCTTTATAAAGCAGCATGTGGTCGAATCTCTGTGCGTCCTCACTTTGCGCAGTGCAGGTTCAAGCCCTTGTTTCATGGTGTTCTGTGTCTGTTTATGGCAATGAGAAAGTGACACTAGTGGCGTTAGAGTGTGTGCTACATGGAAGTGTGTTAGTGTTTGAAACGGGGGGGGGGGGGACAAGGTTATAAAAGTCAGCTCGTGTGAGCTGGTCACGGTTGAGGAGATGAATTTCCTCCACCAGGAAAAAACAACAAAGAGCTGTGTATCTTCTGTTCGGTAAGCTCAAGGGCAAAAGCAGCCGCGCGCGGTCTGAACCCGGGACATGGACTCTCCATGTTAATATCGGGGAAGTGGAGGACAAAAAATACACATCCTGTTTGTTCATTCTGGGCAAAAAGCGAACCGAGGCTGGATTATCATGCAAAGGGGGGAAGAGTTTTAAATGTGGAGTGGCTCTCCTGGAAAGAGCCAACCTGTGCCGGACTCTCTCCTTCCCATAATGCAAAGGTCTGCTGGTGATTTAGAAGGCCCGTGGAACCTGAATTAGTTGATGAATTTTCTATCGATCCTAAACAGGCCAGATTTATCTCTGACACCGTGCTGCTGCTGGGTGGCGGTGGAGCACTCTCCCCGTTATTAGGGATTTAAAAGAAAAAAAACGTTGGCAAGCACGTCTCTACACACACACACACACACACACAAATATATACACAGTGGGTGTGCAGGCGCCACTTTAAATCCCCCCGAGCGCTTTCTTTCCACTGCTTCTTTTTTTTCTCCTTCTTTTTGAAGTCCCAGCCAGACGCGTAAAAGGGGAGAAAAAAGGGTTCGTTTGCATCACGGAGGACTTGTCATCTGTACTGTACTCTTGTTGCTCGCGTGTGTCCGTTTGCGCGTGCGCCTTCCTCTAGCTCGAGCCGGAATGTATTTTCTGCGCGTCGGACGCACTTTTGTTATTGTTGTGATTCTCTGGCTGCTTTAGGCGGTGTGTGCGCCGACATGTGGTGGAGGGATCTACAGAAGGGGGAGAGAGAGAGGGGACGGTGTTTGGGAGGCTGTGAATGCCCACAAACGGAGGCCATATGATGGTGCGCGTGCGGGGGCCGTGTATATGCTTAATCCCATTTCCTTATCCGGGGTTCATCCCGGAGGCGCGCCATTGGCCGGCCGCCGTCACATGGCTTCTTAACTTTGTTCACTTGACAGAAAAGTAGGAGGGTTCAACGGAACAGGAATAACCGAAGAGTAAAGGGATGAGATATAAATTTTAGTTATATATTTTCCGAGTAGGTGCAATTCCACAAAAAGACTGACATTAATGGCCATGAGCTCCTATTTGATCAACTCCAACTATGTGGACCCGAAGTTCCCACCGTGCGAGGAGTATTCACAGAGCGACTATCTACCCAGCCACTCTCCGGTCTACTACAGCTCCCAGAGGCAGGAGGCTGCCGCCTTCCAGCCGGACTCCCTCTACCACCACCAGCCCCACCAGCACCACCCGCAGCACCAGAACCACCACCAGCAGCGCGGCGAACCGCCGTACTCGCCGTGCCAGCGTCCGGGGCAGCCCGCCTCGGTGGTGATTTCCCCGCGGGGTGAAGTCCTCCCTGCGTCCACCGTACCGGAGCTGAGCCACCGCTCCGACTCGGTGACGCCCAGCCCGCCTCCGCCCGCGACTTGCGGCACAACACCCCACAGCCAAGGCACTTCGTCCCCCACGAGCGCCAAGGACCCCGTCGTC
>JAVDOI010000371.1:0-67052 GCA_032191485.1 Leptoclinus maculatus
TATCGTAAGGCGGAGGAGCAGACATTTGTGGAGTTTGCTAGAGAAAAGGAAATCCTTTTCACTAGGTGGTGCACATCACAAAAGGTGGTGATCAAGGAGGAACATCAGCAGTTGATCATCCTGGAAGAATTTAGAAATTGTGTCCCTGAAGTGGTGGCCACCTACCTGAGTGATTAACGTGGAGGAGGCTGCTGTACTTGCAGAAGAGTATGTATTGGCTCATAAAACAGTCTTTAGTGGCAAAACAGGCGAGACTAAGAGCTTAGCCTCTCCTAGCACCTTTCGTTTAAGACCTGGAACCAATGGGTCTCCGTCAGTTCCCATCACAAAGGCTGCAGGTTTTAGCCAGGTGGACTCTGAGAGGATTTGTTTTTATTGCAAAAAGCCTGGTCATGTCATAGCAAACTGTCATGCTCTCAATAGAAAGTCAGAAGGTACTAAGCCTGTAGGGCTAATAGCTTCAGTACCACAGCAGTTGCCCTGTGCAGAAGATGGTCCTTGTCAGTACAATAAAGAATGCACGGAGCATGACCCCTTTGCACCATTCCGTATGGAGGGTTCAATAGCAATTTCTGATGCTGAGAAGCTCATCCCAATTCGCATCCTTAGGGATACAGGAGCCTCTCAGTCCTTGTTTTTGGCAGGAGTTTTGCCTCTCTCTGAGAAGACCGCCACTGGTAGCAGTGCTTTAGTCCGAGGATGTGGGATGATGTGGCTTAAAGCCCCATTGCATGTTGTGTATTTGCAATCTGGCTTGGTTACAGGTCCTGTTGTGGTGGCGATTTGTCCCCAGCTTCCTATAGGGGGAGTAGACCTGATTTTGGGTAATGATTTGGCTGGAGGGAGGGTGTTCCCTGCTCCCATTGTAGTGGATAGACCAACAAGCTCTGTAGTTGACAATTACCAGAGTGCGGATCTGTCATCTCGGTTGCCTAAAGTCCTGCTTGTATTGTAACTCGTGCCCAGTCAAGAAAGTATGAAGATGTGGTGAATTTATCTGAAGTGGCTTCACCTGTTGACAGTCTTGAGGCTGATCCTTCGGTAACTTCTGAGTTACCTCTAGATAAGCTGTCTACTACCTCGGTTGGAAATGAGTCTACTGAAGTTAAATTGACCAGTCCTGTTGATGTGTCTGCTGGGCCTGACACACAGTTGAAGGTTGGCAAGCAACAGCTGATAGCAGCCCAGAAGGCTGACACCTCTTTGGCCAAGTGTATGGCAACAGTGTTGCCTAAGGGTGAAAGTGGCACTACTCACGCCACTTTTTAAGAAGGGTTTTGCATCTACTTTGGTGTTGTGTTCATCCTTATGTTGCGGCTCCCGAGTCGGTCGTAACAATTAAGTCAGAACTATAGTCAGGTGCCAATTCCATTCATGCCTTATAGGTGATTCATAAAAGTATAAAGTGATTCGCAGATAAAAGGAAATTGAAATGTTATGAGGATGTAGGAAGCAGGATTGGACAGACACCATCATTTTACGATGACTCTTAGGATTGTAAGGCCGCGTCCCTGAGTGAGTTCTGATAATAACTTCTGATTTATTTGATTTCAACCAAAAGAAGTTCTGAGATAACCAGTTTGTATCTTCTTTGAGACGGACCTGTAGTTTGTTCAGTTGCATGATGTTACTTGAATCGAAGTATAGATGTTAAGAGTAATCTGCGTAAAAATGATAACTGATATGCTGCAGAAATTAGTGATGGCGAGATGAAGCTTTATGAAGCATTGAAGCTTTCCATCCAATTGCTTCACTCATGGGCCGAAGCTTCATGGTGCTTCATTTGCTCTACTGCGCCATCAAGTGGACAATAAATGTAAAACAGCAGAGTGATTAAAATGACACCATGGCTTTGGTGTGAAGCATTGAATTGAATAAATGAATGAATGATGTTTGTGATGCCAATACATAACTTATGAACTTATTAATATGGTGTCTGTCTTTATGATACAATGGCGGGGTCAAAAGGGAAAGTGGAAACAAATTGCGGAGAGGGTTGTGATGTGAGAAGTTTAAAAAAAAAAAAGATTAAAGTTAGGAAATTTGACTTCTGCATTTAACCCATTCCCTAGCTTAATGGGAGCAGTGGGCTGCTGAGAAGCACCACGTGAGCAGTTAGGTGTTCAGTGTCTCACTCAGGTTCATTTCGGCACAGGACATGTAGCAGCCAAGGATCGAACCGCCGATCTTGCAGTTACCGGATAACCCTCTCTACCCACTGAGCCACGGAAGAATGTGCTTGTGATATTTGGTCTGTGACTGTCCTTATTTTACTAGGGACAACATGTAACACGTAAAACATTTTATTCATTTTTATTTAAAAAATAACAACTACAAAGAGGCTCTTTCTTGCTGGTTCCATCGCAGAAAAAATAAGCTTGAATAGTTTGCAAACAAACGCGCAGTAAAGTCCTAAGTACACAAAATGTGACCGGGGATCCGTTGCGTTTCGCTGCCCCTTTTATTTCGAATCACACGCCAAACCCGTGAACCATTTCCTGAATCAGTCACGTGGTACCGGCGGTTCGCGAGGCTTCGAACGTCACCACCTACGTCATCAACACAAGCCTCGATACGCGCCTCATAAAAATCTTCCTGGATTACTCGACACAAGCTTCGAAGCCTCGACACGAAGGACACATCACTAGCAGAAATAGTTGAGCCAAAGGTAACATGTAGTAAGGAGAATAGTAAAGGTCTAAACACTGGTCCCTGTGGTGCTCATGCCAGAACTTGTTGTGGAGGATGTATGGTCCTCTACAGTCACACAACATGTCAGAGGGACAGGAATAAAACCTTGGCACCTCGATATTATTTTAGACGATCAAGATGAAGATCTTGTCACTCTTTATTTATTCTACATCCACAGAGGAGCCAGATTCCTCTTTTAAACTCACCGGCTTGCCTAGACACAGCTGAATGATGCTTGCCACACCTGTCCTGGTTTGGCATCCATCAAACAATCAGCATCATGACTGGGGTGCCTTTGATTGAACCCAATTATTGTGTATTGGATGTCTGTCCTCAGGAAGCCCTCCTGGATTATTCCTCTCTTTATTCTCCTGTATGAAGCTGCAGCTGTTATCCGATAGGACCAGCTGCACGCTATCTAGTCTACAATGCTGCTACTGGTGGCCTCCCAGTTCAGAAAGCTTTCTTTAGTAAGCAAATATTTAATAACTGAGGTCTAGGTTTCATATTACCATTGTTCCTACATCATTTCACTGTCTTCATCTGAGATTTGATGAACAACGTGCTACACATACATACGCAAAATTGCAATCCACAAATTGTTACAGTCCAATCAGCTTGGGGAACTTTATCGATCTATAAATCCTGCTTGCTGTGTATAGACTTTTCATGCATATACTGTACTTTGAGTGCTTCTCAAAGTTGGGTCTGTCTCATTCTGCCAGGGGGTCTGCGAAATATTTTGCTATCAATTATAAAATGTAGTTGTATCGTTAAAAAGTACATATCTACAGATGGGGACCATTTGTGGCAATAAAACAAACATGTTGTGACCATTAATCCCACCCATGTTAGTTTTGGGCCACTAGAAACTTTGATAATCTGTTATGAATCACTTCATAACAAACTTCACTGCTGCTGCTGTTTGCTTGGCTTATTAGCCATCTAACTAGCTGGCGAGCATGAAGACATAATTATAAAGCAAGGGCTTGTAGGGGCGACTGTGGCTCATTGGTAGAGCAAGGTCATCGTGAGGATCGACAGTTCGATCCCCGGCTCCGCTAGTCCTTGTTGATGTGTCCTTGGGCAAGACACTTAACCCCAAATTGCTCCGTATTTGTGCCTAGGGTGTATGAACGGGTATGAATGTTAGAGTCCTTGTGGGCAGGTTGCAACTTGCATGGTAGCCTCTGCCATCAGTGTATGAATGTGTGTCAATGGGTGAATGATGTAGTGTTAAAGAGCTTTGAGTGGCTGAAATACCAGAAAAGCGCTAGACAAGTACAAGTCCGTTGACCAATTATAAAGCCCAAAAAAGCTAAATTGAGAAGTTATGAATTAAGAAGATGGGGGACCAAAATGTGTGTTGAGTCTTCAGGTGGAAGTGAACACAGCCATGAAGCCATCTGACCACAAAGCACCTGAAAGCAAAACAAAGTGATAACATGATTTGTTTCTGTTCATCACTATCAACCAGGGCCCTGTTCCTCGTACGTCGCTAACTGAGTTAGCGGGATAAGTTTGAGGATGAGATCACATATATCAGGCTTTTCCGGTTCCTCGAAGCAGGTTTAGCTCAATCACCATGGCAACACATCAAGAAGCGTGAACCTGCTCCAGAGCAGGCTCAAGCTGAAGGACGCTGGATAAGTTTGCCACTCCCCCGGCAAAAATGTCATCTCCCTTCATCATCCCATTAATGAAGGAGCGATATTAGTTAGATTAGCGTTTTATAGGGAGAGAGTTCTTCGAGATCGGTCCGTGTACGTTTTGATCGTCTGTTTTACGTTCATTCGATGAAACGAAAATACGGAAATGTCCGTATTTTAACGGTAAAACAGACGACTAAAACGTACACGGACCGCGATCGCCAAGATCCCTTATCCCATCACGATGACTTCCAATACGAGCGCTATCGATTCTGCCGACAAGGAATCATTTATTAACAAGACCTTCTGGAGTCATACATTGTGAACACCACACGAGCATTGACCGTCTCACAGACTGGATCAGAGCCGTGAGCTGTGAGCGAGTGGTACATTATTGTACAGTGTGGGCGATGCCGCTGCATGCCGTGCTGTTCGTAAAGTTTATTTGGTGCTTAAGAAACTTATGGATGTGTTCAATACATTACCATGGCACATATTGTATGGACTCACCATTCCGAATCATGTTTGTGTGCTTAGGTTTTACTTGCTCCCATGTCCTCTTGATGGTTAAACTACATGGGGCTTGAAAGCACTCATAATTATATGACAGTGTTATTAGTACACCATAGCATATCATTACTGTACTCATGATAAGAATAGAGAGAATCACACAATTTCTTTTCACTGCTTCAATTGATTGAATGTCTGATTATGAATAATATACACACTGATCCGTACACAGATTCACACACACACTCCTAGTTCTATATGGTAATCTACACATACATGTATATACACATGTATAGTATGATACATAAGCGCATACAGTACATATATCCTCATAAGTATCTATTAATTCGTATCAATTAGATACTCTTCGGGTTTGTTTTATCTACTTATTCTGAAAGAGTTGAGATGATTATTTTCGCTATAAGATCTCATTCGATGATGCATTCCATTAACCTTTTGGGCCCGAACAGTACCGATCACTACCGCACAATGCAATTTTCAGTAACAAATATAATATTTCCACAACCATGCAGCATACCGTTTGAACGAAGAATTTCTCATGAACAGAAGCATGTGTAACACTTTACACACTTTCTCAAATGACGACCTCTCGTGACCTCTCGTGCGTTTATGTCTCTTGCTCTGGCCTACTTCACTCTATTCACTCCAATTCTTTTGTGTGTGACTACTGCCATCGTTTGCTATGATTGTGGGTGTTTCTTAGGCTTTACTGAGCCTCATTTAATATAGTATTATGAATAATAGTGGTTTATCACCATACGAATTTGACATTTTTCAAAGTGGAGCTGTGTTCCATCTTCATCAGCTATTAACCAGTAAAATATACAATATACAATATTTACTCAATTCATATGAGCAAACCCTTCTTAGTGTCATTAATCCTTTGAAATTATTAAAAAAGACCTTGTAGTTAGAGAGTAAGGCCCCTTTGAGTATGTGTATAATATTTTCGAGAATAAGCCAAAAAAAAGTCCTAGGGAGGATGGGGGCCAAAGGGTTAAGCCTACTGCCAGCAGGCACCTCTTCCACCCACCCCCCCCCCCCTAATTTGGAGCAAAAACGCCTAAAATGACATACCCAAATTAAAATGTCTGTAGCGTCTGAACCACTCTGACTATATGCATCAATGAGGTGCCAGAAAGAAAAACCCTTAAAGTTCCTTGTGAAAGTGTCAGAAAACCTGTAGGTCATACAGAAACAGAGCAGTGGGCCTTTGAAGTCAGTAAAAATGTAAGAGTTTTGTCCGTCTAAAATAGAAAAGTATCTTTCAGTATAAATAACTGCCTGTGGCTGTATCTGTACAGGTAAAGGACAGTATAGGGCTGTAACTACACTATCAGTGAACACCTGCCTCAAATGTATTTGAAGAAGATAGGACAAAGTATGACCATTCTACAGTGTTCTTTCCATGAAAAGATTCATCAGAAAAAAACCACACGTGAAAAGTGAAACCTATGAACACGTTGGTTGACAGCTTATGAAAAAGAAGTATTAGGTTTCTACTATAACTACTAGCCTTTTCTGAAGCCGCTAGCTCCATGGTAACATCCGCTAGTACATTCACTAGTAAAGTCGGGTCTGTACTGTATCTTTCGCCGTCAAAATGCTGCAAGACCTGACTTGCAGCGGTCATGGCGACTTTGGACAGTGTGTGTTTGGGCTCCTTTTGTGAAAAATCCATAAAAAATAAAAGAAAATCTATGTTTTCTTTGCAAAGATGAGGATTTTGTGCATGCTGGGATACCAAAAACGGCCATGTTTTGTGACGTAATTTTCGTAAGCAAGCCGTACGAACGGAAGGGATGGCGGTGTTAGATTTAGCCATGATTATGGTCTTGACTTCCTCATATGCGTTCATGATCATCTCCTGCTCGCCAGCGGAGAAAAAAGACGCTCTTTCTTTGACTTTATTCGCTATTGTACTGTTAGAAAATCATGGTTTCGGTGATCGATGCTTACCCCCTTTGACGTAAAACGGGCACGCCCAATTATCCTGATGACTGAGGTCTTGTTCGATTTAACGAGACTGTTTGAGCGCTGATCAGCCTTTGAGGAACCGAGATAGCCTGCCTTCAATCATCTCGGTAATTCAAGCTGGATAATTGGACATTTGATCGACTTAGTTGAGCGACGTACGAGGAATAGGGCCCAGGTCTGAAGTGTTTTAGAATACAAATAGTTCCAGGGGGTCCTTGGAAAACTTGACAGACATTGTATGTTGTTGGTCATTGTTGCTTTATATATAAATATTACACCAATTGTTTCACGTACTAGTATGTACATAACATACTCTTAGAAATAACAGTGCTAACTAGAACCATATAGGGTGCTTCTTCCTCTTGGAGAACTCGTTTTGGTTCCAGGTTGAACCTTCATTAAAAATTCAACCCGAAACCCTTTCAGAGGGTTCCACCTAGAACTGAACATAGAGGGTTATAACTAGAACCATCTGTGAAAGGTTTCAACTAGGAACCCCCTATGATAGCATCTACAAAAAAACCTTCAAAGGTGTATTGTTTCCACTCAGAACCTTCTTTGAAAGGGTTAGGGTTAGCCTTTCCACCCTCTGAGGCTGCCAACAAGAATCCCAAATTCTACCCTTTCATATTTCAAGGGTTTTAACTAGAACCCTAATGGCCCGGGGATGATGTGGTGCAGCACAACCCACAACAATCTTGGTTAAGAATCCTAGGTTTTGGGGATTTGTGGGCTGGATTGTGGGCGTTTCCTCTTAACACGCATGCTTTTGACAATCCATGAACAATTATTTCTTCCAAAAATGATTCGTTGGAAGAAAAGGGTTCTTAATGGAACAAACACTAGTGTTTATCTGTATTTTTTGCCTTTGTTTATTCTTGTTTTGCATTTAGAGCAACCCAAAACCAGATTCAAATTCCTTGTCTGTGTACGCACATTAAGCAAATAGAGCTGATTGTGATTCAGATTTTGATGAGGTCAAGCCTTTGAAGTTGACTAACAGCAAACCACGGGGTAGCTCTCTCTCTCTCATTCTCTCTCACTCCCTGTCTCTCTCTGTCTCACACACACACACACACACACACACACACACACACACACACACACACACACGAGGCAGGCAAGTCATATCTGGTGTCAGTCAGCCCCTCCCTCTCAACACTGTCTCAACGTATCCTGCAATAATTAACCAGCTGCTGCAGTGTGCTACACAAGCTCACCTACCACATGCACTGTACTCTGGACCTATGAACACACACACACACACACACACCCATACACATACAAGATACGGGACATCAAACATGGAGTGAACCAGCTTAATTTGTTTGGAGATTGAAAGACCAGGCCAGGTAGGAGCAAATGCATGTTTGATCATTTTCATTTCATGCTTCAGTTTGTTAAAGTGAGCTTATCACCGTGAAGTACAGGAACCAAACAGTGTTACTTTTAGCAAAGAACAACAATCATTTACACAGAATTTACCTGAACGCACCGTTGAATACAACCTAGTCTGATAGTTTGTTGTGTTATGTGAAAAGTGAACAGCGTGCTCCTCTTTCACTATCAACTTTCTAAAACAATCATTATTGCCATGATTCAAAATTCCTATGACTTTTGGTTTGGTCCATAACAAAATGTTTTTCATAATTCTGATAAAGTATTGCAACTCAGTTTATGGGTCCGCTGTGCTTTAATTTGTTAAAAGATTAAAAATGACAAGTGTTATAGGGAATCAGTGTAACAAGATAAAATGTTATAGTGAATCAGTGTAACAAGATAAAGTGTTATAGTGAATCAGTGTAACAAAATAACGTGTTATAGTGAATCAGTGTAACAAGATAAAATGTTATAGTGAATCAGTGTAACAAAATAGAGTGTTATAGTGAATCAGTGTAACAAAATAAAGTGTTATAGTGAATCAGTGTAACAAAATAAAGTGTTATAGTGAATCAGTGTAACAAGAAGTGTTATAGTGAGTCAGTGTAACAAGATAAAGTGTTATAGTGAATCAGTGTAACAGGATAAAATGTTATAGTGAATCAGTGTAACAAAATAAAGTGTTATAGTGAATCAGTGTAACAAAATAAAGTGTTATAGTGAATCAGTGTAACAGGATAAAATGTTATAGTGAATCAGTGTAACAAAATAACGTGTTATAGTGAATCAGTGTAACAAATAAAGTGTTATAGTGAATCAGTGTAACAAAATTAAGTGTTATAGTGAATCAGTGTAACAAATAAAGTGTTATAGTGAATCAGTGTAACAAATAAAGTGTTATAGTGAATCAGTGTAACAAAATTAAGTGTTATAGTGAATCAGTGTAACAAATAAAGTGTTATAGTGAATCAGTGTAACACAATAAAGTGTTATAGTGAGTCAATGTAACAAGATAAAGTGTTATAGTGAATCAGTGTAACACAATAAAGTGTTATAGTGAATCAGTGTAACAAATAAAGTGTTATAGTGAATCGGTGTAACAAAATTAAGTGTTATAGTGAATCAGTGTAACACAATAAAGTGTTATAGTGAGTCAATGTAACAAGATAAAGTGTTATAGTGAATCAGTGTAACACAATAAAGTGTTATAGTGAGTCAATGTAACAAGATAAAGTGTTATAGTGAATCAGTGTAACACAATAAAGTGTTATAGTGAATCAGTGTAACAAATAAAGTGTTATAGTGAATCGGTGTAACACAATAAAGTGTTATAGTGAGTCAATGTAACAAGATAAAGTGTTATAGTGAATCAGTGTAACACAATAAAGTGTTATAGTGAATCAGTGTAACAAATAAAGTGTTATAGTGAATCGGTGTAACAAAATTAAGTGTTATAGTGAATCAGTGTAACACAATAAAGTGTTATAGTGAGTCAATGTAACAAGATAAAGTGTTATAGTGAATCAGTGTAACACAATAAAGTGTTATAGTGAATCAGTGTAACAAATAAAGCGTTACAGTGAATCGGTGTAACAAAATTAAGTGTTACAGTGAATCGGTGTAACAAAATAAAGCGTTACAGTGAATCAGTGTAACAAAATAAAACAAATACAGAAACCAGCGGAGGGACCGAGTTTCAACAGGAGTCAGTATTATACCATTACGGCAGATTTAGGTCAAAATTGTGCATGTGAGTAAGAAAGAGCAAATTCCACACACTAGAATACGGTACAAATGGAGAAAGGAGTGCAGTAAGGGAGAATTAGAGGCATAGGCAGGAGGGAGTGGCATACAGGAAGTCAATATAACTGTCATCACGGTGTACCTTGGCTATTGTCCCACTGGCTACATCTTTGTTTGTTTTTCTGGCACACAGCTTTACAATGAAATAAAAAATCCCTGATAGTCTTGTTTTGTGAGAGTCTTTGGTTTCCAGACTTCGAGCAGTTTTCTTTGTTTTTCAGCAGCAGCAGCAACAGTCCTTTTAGCTCAGTGTAAGCGTTTGATTTATGAACTCTTAACAGATTATTGACTTTGCAGCGTCGACCACTTATCAGTGGTTCTCCTTTATTCTTGGCTTTACTTTTGACATACATGTGATTCACAAAAATTCACACACAGTTTGGACGTATTTGCTCCAGGGGGACCTTTAAAAACCTGCGTGTTGAGGCTTGAAAGACACACAGTGAAGTGCTCACAACAGTTCAAGTTAGACATGAATCTTTGGTTTCCTTGTACCAACAATGCTGTCCTATCTGTGTTCATTCTGCAACTAAAAGAAACATTTTATGCACATGCGTCACACTGTCTCCACCAATCCTTTGTTAAGCCTGCACCTGAGTCACCGTATACAACCCGGATTTATAGATCAAGTGAGCAAGTGATGTGGTCTGAAGTAGACAATTAACATCAAGATGGCGCCGCAGCTGGCAGCCTCGGTACTGCGCTCTCTGGTACTCTTTCTGTTTTTGTTTGTTTGTTGAGACTGATAATTATGTGGATTTTCTTTAATTTTAAAAACATTGCATGGAAAGTTTGCGCACTGTGCCTTTTTAAAAAATGTGCTGGTGTAAAAGTGTTCGTCTCTTTGCATGAGAGTGAGCTGTCAGTCAGAATAAACGGGGAGTGCTGAGGCTGCTGGTATGACAACTGCCGAATACCTGAGATATTTCCTCTGCCAGCAAACAGGCCGAGACACAGAGAGAGAGAGAGAAAGAGAGAGAGAGAGAGAGAGAGAGAGAGAAAGAGAGAGAGACAGAGAGAGAGAGAGAGAGAGAAAGAGAGAGAGACAGAGAGAGAGAGAGACAGAGAGAGAGAGACAGAGAGAGAGAGAGAGAGAGAGACAGAGAGAGAGAGAGAGAAAGAGAGAGAGACAGAGAGAGAGAGACAGAGAGAGAGAGACAGAGAGAGACAGAGGTGGAAAGAGTCAAAGAAAAGGACAAATAGGACAGACTGCTGCTTTTCACAGTAGTTCAGAAGAACGAGAAACAGAAGAGAGGTTTGCAAAAAAGAGATGCCGTGTGGATACTGACCGAAGAATAAACAAACGTTTGGCTCTACACTGTCATCACTGGTTACTGGGTGGAGTACTGTTATTAAATCTCTCCGAGACAGAAGAGAAAAAAAAGAAAGTGAAAGAGTAAAGGCACGGCAAGTGAGAGAGAGAGAGAGAGAGAGAGAGAGAGAGAGGGGGGGAGAGAGAGGGAGAGAGAGGGAGAGAGAGAGAGAGAGAGAGAGGTAAATATAACACAAAAAGAGAGAGAGAGATATTTAAAGCCCAGAGAGAAGACAGACAGGGACAAAGAAGCAGAAGTAAGAAGAGAGCTCTGAATTGTCAGAGAGGTAAGACTCTTGTTATATTTCCTTGCTCCCTGATGTCATGTGTAATGCCGCTCAGGTGGAAGCACCGTTCAACAAGTGGGCAGCCTCGAGTGTTTGTCGAGCTCCAGATGTACACGTTTAAAGTTTAAAGTTTAAAGTTCATTTGTTTTTGGTTGTTTCCCTCTCTACAGTGACTAGAGATGAACGAAGCAGCTCTTCTCAAAGTGGTCCAGGCAGGAGACGGGAGGACACTGACCAGGTGGGACGCTTTGAGTTTTGCTCAAAAGTACCTAAAGTATATGTTACATAACACAATGATACTCGTGAGTTAGTCAGAAGTAGAATCCATGTATGTGAACATATATACATACAAGGAATATGGTGTTTCTTTCATTGCTATCAGTGTACACACGCAGACGTATACATGCAGCTAAACACAATGACACCGAGCTGAAGGTACACCAACAAGCATTTGACTGCTGTGCCGAGTTGGGCCGACTTCAGTCACACACACACACACACACACACACACACACACACACACACACACACACACAGGGACTTGAGACTTGCACACAATGACTTGTGAGCATCTCTGTGTTCGAGAGGCTAGAGGACGTGTTCAATCACAGGAGATTATGAACTGTCATTGTGTAATTACACCACACGGTTGTACTCTAACTGTTGTTGAACAAATAGGTTATGATTATTATAGATGATAGAATGTTCATTACAACCATAAGAGACTTATGTCCAAGTATATATATTATTATTATTATTATATATCGTATATACAACACAATGAAATCTGTAAACAGTAAGACACTATTGTAATGGTGCAGAGTGCAAAGGGTAGGTGTATATGACAGTATACAGCGTGGTCATAGTGAGTATTTAAACGGTGACATGTTCAGTGGATGTTGTGTTATTTACACGTGGAGTGGATGCTGCTGTGTGTTGTGTTCATTTCAGAGCCGAGTTTCTCTCGCTGCTGAACACCTACAACTGCTTCCTGAAGGACCACACTCAACTGCACCTCAGCTACTCTCAGGTGTGTTATAATTATGATTCAAACGTTATATGCTGTCACACACAATTCATAATTCCTCCCGGGAAGCCTATTGTATTTCCTCTGGACGTTTGTAAGACCTTTGCGGCGAGTCACAGCTGTGGATGTTGACCATGAGAAGAAGTCCACACATATATCATTTCTCTAAAATGATTAGCTATTACATCGCTGCTTTTTAAAATGTGGGTCATGACTGTAACTACACACCATGCAGGTGTCTGTGGGTCTGTCTCTAACAGGGCGGCGATGGAGAGGTGGTAGTGGAGGGCTTCCTGAATATCTCTTGGGGAGTGCGCAGACCCATCAGGCTGAAAATACAGGACGACAAACAGATGCCCTTCTTCGCTCCTCTGACCTCTGACCCCACCAGTCCAGTCAGCCCCATCGGGGACAAGAGGTACGATCGGCATTAGAGAGAGAAATACTCGTCATTCTGTGGCTCCACGATGAGAAGGATTGGTTTTGTTTGAAAAGAGAGCAGGTTTGATTTTTCTTTAGCTTTTTAGTCATCTTTACATGACAATGTAATATTTGGCTCTTAGATAGATCATTCTAACAAAGGCACTTTTGTACAAAGGCGGTCATCAATAAACGATGGATTTTTGTATTTGCCAACTTTACCAGCGATTATGATGCGAATGAACAGCCCTTAATCAGGTTAATGCAGCTGTTCTTCATCATCCTACCCTCTATAGTTCAGGACATGACAAACGCACAATAAGCTTTTAAACAGATCAGCAGTCGTGTGACAATGCTTCACGCCAAGATTAAAGGATGTAAAACTTCCTTGATGTTTCTCTGCATGTGGTCACTCTCTGTCTCTCACTGTAGGGGGATGTCACGGTGGGGAGAGTACAATGACCTCCACCAGATAGACGAGATGGCGGAGACACCAAAGGACACAGTGGTCACCAAACCTTTACCAGGTTGCTTTCATGTTCCCTCCCATATCCCATAATGCAATTCTCAACAATGTCATCTCAAAGTAACAGCGGTGGAAGAAGTACTCCGTTCTTTTACTTCAGGACTTGTGTGTCTTCCACCACTGCTTAAAAAAAATAAATCAAAATTTGCATTAAATTGCAGCAAATCAAGGACATAGAAATCCTCTTTGAAAACAATTCATAGATTGTAATCAAACTTCATTGTTAGTTTTATTTTTCAGAACAAACTAATGTATTTGAAGAAGAATTGTGACTCGTCGGTGTTATTCAAACACATGTTGAATACGAGACATTGGTCTGTGTGCTCTCCGAAAGGCCGGGCCGTTTACGAATCGACCACACTGCGTCCTGTGCGGCAGAAGAACTCCGAGCTGGAGGCGGAGTCCAACCTGTTTCGCTGCATGAGCGACGCCTCATTGGTCAAGAGGAGGAGGGGGAGGGGGAAGTCGGCAGCGCAGAGAGAGAAGGAAAGACAACATCGCTTTTCTATCAATGGACACTTCTACAACTATAAGGTAGGTGTCGTCAACTTTAAATCAATAAACAAAGTAGCGCAGTAGTCTCCTAGTGGCGGGGAGTGAGGCGGAGGGACATGTTCTCAGTTTGTATCTAATCTTTCTATTTCATCATTAAGCTCAACCCTCCCCTCTCTTCCCATGCAGCACATCTGTCACATCTGCACTGTATCTCAGTCTCCCTTGTGTCCCACAGACATCGATCTTCACACCATCCTTCGGCACTCCGACTAAAGTTCGTATCTCCAGCAGGATGACCACAAACCAGGTCATCGAACAGCTGCTGAACAAGTTCAAGGTGAGCTTCAGTGCACGTTCTCCAAATCAAACGTACGTATGAAGCATTGTATATGTCTCATTAGTAGGATCCAAGCTCGTTTGTAATATATTATATTGGACTGTTGCTTAATGTAATCAATTAGATAAACTAATATAATCGTGAAATAACTGTTTAAACTTGTATTTCCCTCCTGCAGATAGAGAACGGTCCACAGGAGTTCGCTCTGTACTGTGTTCACCAGAGCGGAGGTACGTTTCTTCATCACACAATGAAATACTGTTCTAGGACAACGATCACTTTGCCGATGTTGCTAACCCTAACCCTAACCCTAACCCTAACCCTAACCCTAACCCTAACCCTCTCCAGAAAAGAGGAAGCTCAGTGACGGAGACCAGCCCCTGTGGGAGCGGATACTTCAGGGACCCTCCGACGACATCATGAAGATCTTTTTGATCGACATGGACGAAGAGGAAGTCAGCAACGACGTGAGTGTCCCTCTAACGTATAGATAGATGATAGATATAATATATATAGAGAGAGAGACCAGACCAGATCATTAATGTGACGTGTTGGCATGAACAGCCTGTTGTGAAGAGACGCATACAAGTCAATTCTTCTCGACAGATAGTAATTGTTTTATTGAATTGATTCTCTACTGATGTTAACACATCGTTAAGAGTGTCAGAGAAAGAGAAAGAGAAGTTGTTAAGAGCCATTGCAAGTATTAAAGCTGCTGTAAATCCACTTGGAAGTAACAGTTAAAGCATTTACGTTAGTTTGCTCGCGTTAGGAATAAGGATTGTGCTTTTCTCCAAGTTATTTCAGCAGCAAAGGATAAGATGGAGATTACCTTTGTTCTGTTGCTCCCCCCCCCCCCCCCCCTCTCAGGTAGCCCAGTATCTGAACTTGGAGCTTCCTATCCTGGAGCAGGTTCTTCTGAAACTCAGAGAGGAAGAGAACAGAGTGATACAGAGAGTCATCAGCAAGTCAGTACACAACCCTATGCACTTAGATACTTCCTTTATTGATGAGAATGGATCTACAGTCATAAGGAAATGTTACAGTGCATTCAAGTAACGTTTCACACTCACGATATGAAAGAACAACATCCAATCACTCACTTCTCTACACTAACTCATTTGCATGTCATAGATGCACATAGACTGTATTCATTTGAAAGAGTCAGAAGACTAAGTCCTTGTAGTAACACTTCTATGGCAGACGATGGCGCCATTATTTTACAGTAAATGACCTTTCATCGATTTGCAGCTCACTCATGGTGTTTGTATACATGTGTGTGTGTGTGTGTGTGTGTGTGTGTGTGTGTGTGTGTGTGTCAGGTACCACCAGCAGCATGGCCTCCTAACCCACATGCTGACCTGTAAGATGTTCCCTCACATTGAGACCAGTGTCTGACACTAAACCATTCATCAACACCACTTTAAGGACCAAAGAGTAACATCTTTATGTTGTAAACAAGTTTAGAGAGCTGACGGTGTGAAACACAAAGCTCTACCTGACACACCTACCTGTGTTTGTTTTTTCCTTCATTTTAAAAGAAATCTCTAAATGAAGTAGAAGATATTCATGTTAGATGCTGTAAATATCTGTAAATCAGTGTTGTGTGTTTTGATAAATAAAAGTTCTGGGACCAGCATGACCTCGTGTTCTGCTTTCTGTCTTTGGTGTATTGATATTTCAGAAGTTAGTTATAATCAGCAAATGAATCTATATAGACATACATACATGTGTGAGTTGATTAATACAGTTTGAAACAATGACAACATGTGTACTCATTCCTTTAGGTTCTGTGGTGCCAAGTGCATTGTAACAGTTGTGGTCGCATAAAAAGGTCTCATTCAGCTTATTCGGCTCTTCTTTTGGTTGCATAAAACCAAGATGGCGTCGGTAAAAAACCAAGACGGCCCGAAAACCAGGATGACGAAGGCCAACATGCCGAACTCATTTTACCTGGTTTGTGCCTGAGATAGCCATGGAGTCCAAACACATCCTACCAGAGCCTCAGTGAGGGGCCACACATCTCCTAACTCACCAAATACATCAGGAAGCTCGTCTAGAAGGATTCACAAGACATCTAGACTATTTCCACTTGATCCAATGGAGCAACCATACAGGCAAGAGCTGTGTGTGTGTGTGTGTGTGTGTGTGTGTGTGTGTGTGTGTGTGTGTGTGTGTGTGTGTGTGTGTGTGTGAAACAGGAAACTGCTTACAAGTGGAAAACACATGTCATTCTACTAGTTAATGGTTTGGTGTTGAGTGAGCAGTGGTTCTAAACCCTTGCCAGCCCACCAGACAGCCTCCTCTTACGCAGCACTGAGTCTCATTTTCCTCTCACATGACGAATGGCCCAACGAGAATAAATGGTAACTGGTTGTTCTATTAAAATGATAGAGTTTCCATGCGATGTTCGCCAAGGAGCCCCAACTATGGTTCCCTTCTGAGCCATGTAGAGCGTGTGGCGGGGCTTCACTGTGTGGTTGCTGTGGAGGAGATCCACAGATGTTGGCTGGGCGAGCCCCGTCTACGCTGGTCCATTCATTTTCACTTTGACTGAAATACTAGATAACAGCACGACATTTCTCTTTGACCAAGGAGATTGTTTTTCTGAAGAATAATCTCCGCTGGCTCAGTGAGACTAATGAACTTGTTAAGATGTGCATTTAATGTTCTCAGGTGAATTATTACAGGTCATTTAGAGAGAGTTTCACACTTTACAGCAGACAGGAGAAGCTGAAGTTTCCATTCTAAGGAACGTGAACCCTTGGATGTAGATGAGGGCGTTGTGTACTGTTAGAATGTGTCTTTGTGTGTCTTTGTGTGTCCACAGTGGACAGAGAAGGTCTTTGGTCACTGTGTCCGGTCCTCCTTCAGTAAAGAGGAGCAGCTTGTTCTTCTACATCTAATACATCATGAGGAGTTCTTTATGTATAAGTATATACATGTACATTCATACATATACTCTATGTATAAGTATATACATGTACATTCATACATATACTGTATGTATAAGTATATACATGTACATTCATACATATACTGTATGTATAAGTATATACATGTACATTCATACATATACTCTATGTATAAGTATATACATGTACATTCATACATATACTCTATGTATAAGTATATACATGTACATTCATACAGATACTGTATGTATAAGTATATACATGTACATTCATACAGATACTATATGTATAAGTATATACATGTACATTCATACATATACTCTATGTATAAGTATATACATGTACATTCATACATATACTCTATGTATAAGTATATACATGTACATTCACATATGGATTTTGCCATTTCAGGGAGTTTCCCGTTGGAGCTCGACCACTACATCATCTCTCTGTTACTACTTGACTTGAATTCTAAAAGTGAGTAACAAAGAAACGAGTTATGAGTTATAGCACCGTGATG
The DNA here is from genome assembly GCA_032191485.1 of Leptoclinus maculatus. Taxonomy (NCBI): domain Eukaryota; kingdom Metazoa; phylum Chordata; class Actinopteri; order Perciformes; family Stichaeidae; genus Leptoclinus; species Leptoclinus maculatus. Next base: position 17,871 of record JAVDOI010000371.1, read on the forward strand.
AGTTATAGATCGCTCCAAGCTTCCAGAGTCGTGACCTCAACTCATTCTCACCTATTTTAAGAGGCACGATTCCTAAATGTCCATTCAAGGCTTCATCAGGACCCACTTTAGTGATTTTAACAAACACCAGGGACTTCCAATGCAACATCTCCCTTTTTCAGCATGATTAAATATCATGTCATTTCAGCACATATGTAATTGTATTTTTTTATTGTGACTTTTGAGTGATTATGGAAGAATTAAAGGCTTGAATTATGGGAACAAATATATGCTTTGATGATCTCTTATCATTCTTTTCAGATATTTGAAATAAAATGAAAACAACTCTGGTTCCACAAGATATCTACAAAACTTAATTTGCGAGTGATAATGTGTGTAATCATATTATTGATTCATGTCAGCAATAAATAAATACAAAGACAAATGTTCTGTACCTCTTGCCTACAACACCGTCAATCATGATCGATTGTTTAAATCCCCAAAGCAAGCGATCATTTGAATCAAGTGTTTTCTTTGACAGTATATAAACCACGAATAAAAAGACAAAATAAACGTATAAGTAAATATCAAGCCGCCATCCAGAAAGAATCTCCACATCATGGTAAAAAAGTTCCCCAAATATATTTTATTAAGACCGTGATGAGTCATTGTTACAAGTTGACCATGGAAACAACCACACATCCAGCACTGAGAATCAGCTGCAAAGTATTTTGAACCCATCAAAATGCAATAAGGTAATGAAAGCTCTAGAGCCAAACTCCAGAAACGTTAAGCCAACTCAAGAGTTAAACCGTATCCACAATTTTCGTGCACTTGAATTTCTGCAGCTCGTGTTTGTTGTTGCGGGGGTTGAGCGCCACCACAAAGTGACACTTCAGATGCTGCGGAGAGGGAAACAACAATAACCATTTCATAGGACAAAGACAATACGTAATAATCTGTCTGTATTAGGAAATAATATAAGACATAAAGGCATGAATGTAAATGTTGAGAAAATAATCATTGCTGAGTTGAACATACTTTGTGAACACATACAATCGCACATGTGAAACAAAATGTACCTTTTTCACAGGACTGCAGCTGTTCAGCTCATGGTTTTCTCCCTTGAGACACTTGGTTTTTCCCAGGACTGCATCAATTTTAAAGTTGATCATGTTGGTCACCTAATAACATAAGTGGACCGTGAGCAGAACTATTAGATGGTGGTGACATGGTGTGTTGCATGGAAGGTCCTTTGTGTCTGAAACATGAATCTAACCTGTGTCTGAGCGCCGGTGATGGAGACCAGCTTGAACATCTTCTTGCTCTTGGAGTGAGTGTTGTGCATCTTCACAGCATATTGAATGGCCTCCTGAACCTCAGCGGACTCTGGACTCCTCTCAACCCAGCCACCCAGGAGAGGCACTTTTACTATGAGGACATTGAACACACATACAAGGTACATTTCACACAATTGCATGGCTATTGATGGGACAACTAATCAAGGGACCTCTACTCTATGTTCTTGGTAATATAACAGACTACTCACGTGGCATAGCACAATGCACTCACAACTCGTCAAATATCGACACTCGGTCAGTGCCCCGCGGTCGTCTGATACAGACGCACGGAGGCACCCTTTAGCGTCTGTATGCACCGCACCCGGCATCATTAGACGCTCAGGACAACTGACATAGTGTAAAGCATGAGGAGTTATACAGCGGGTGGGAGCGGATGTGGGTGGGTCAAACAAACACAGGACTTTTACCCAGGTGACCACTTTTGTGTCCCGTCTAAAACCAAGTATCTGTTGCCTTATTTTGTCACGTCAGTCACTAGTTCGCTAGTCATTCGGTAGTATCATGAGTCGCTAGTCACTCTGTAGTCATCTGAGTCACTAGGTAGCCCCGAGAGTCGCTAGTAACCGGGAAGTCACGTGAGTCGCTAGTCACTCGGTAGTCACGTGAGTCACTAGTCACTCGGTAGTCACGTGAGTCACTAGTCACTCGGTAGTCACGTGAGTCACTAGTCACTCGGTAGTCACGTGAGTCACTTGTCTCTCTGTAGTCACGTGAGTCGCTAGTCACTCGGTAGTAAATTGAGTCACTAGTTACTCGGTAGTCATGTGAGTCACTAGTCTCTCGGTAGTCACGTGAGTCACTAGTCACTCGGTAGTAAATTGAGTCACTAGTCACTCGGTAGTCATGTGAGTCACTAGTCTCTCGGTAGTCACGTGAGTCGCTAGTCACTCGGTAGTCATGTGAGTCACTAGTCTCTCGGTAGTCACGTGAGTCGCTAGTCACTCGGTAGTCACGTGAGTCACTAGTCACTCGGTAGTCACGTGAGTCACTAGTCACTCGGTAGTCACGTGAGTCGCTAGTCACTCGGTAGTCACGTGAGTCACTAGTCACTCGGTAGTCACGTGAGTCACTAGTCTCTCGGTAGTCACGTGAGTCGCTAGTCACTCGGTAGTAAATTGAGTCACTAGTTACTCGGTAGTCATGTGAGTCACTAGTCTCTCAGTAGTCACGTGAGTCACTAGTCACTCGGTAGTAAATTGAGTCACTAGTCACTCGGTAGTCATGTGAGTCACTAGTCTCTCGGTAGTCACGTGAGTCGATAGTCACTCGGTAGTAAATTGAGTCACTAGTTACTCGGTAGTCATGTGAGTCGATAGTCACTCGGTAGTAAATTGAGTCACTAGTCTCTCGGTAGTCACGTGAGTCACTAGTCACTCGGTAGTAAATTGAGTCACTAGTCACTCGGTAGTCATGTGAGTCACTAGTCTCTCGGTAGTCACGTGAGTCACTAGTCACTCTGTAGGCATGTGACTAGTTAGTCACTCGGTACTATTCTGAGTTGCTAGTCACTTAGTGACATGAGTAACATGAGTCTTTAGTCAGTCAAGTTAACATCTACCATGATCTTTTCCTAAACCTAACTAAGTGGTTTAGTTGCCTAAACCTAACTTCCTGTTAAGACGGGAGTTTGAGAGAACAGGGGGAAACTGACAAGCTGACGCTGGAGGGGTTCCTAGAGTGTCAGAGCTAAGGGCCTCTGACCAAGCGTCGGTATTTGACGAGTTGGGAATGAGAACGTGTAGCACTTATTCATACACATAAAAATGCCCACCCATACAAATGCACTGATCCACTGACTCCAATGGCACAATCGGTCAGTGTTTCTGTGTGTTCTCATGCTCCTTCATCCTGAAAATGTGCGGTTTCAGTCCAGAACATCAGTCAAGGACTTAGAAACGTTAAGACAACTAAACCCTGGATTCAGCCAGTTTTACTCAAACACTGCCAAACCGTTCACACTACTTTGCCAAACCAAGCCTCAATCATCAGGCCAAGAATATAAAGCAGGTCTTCTCAAGGAAAGAGAAGGGGAATTTAGATATAGTAGTTGCAGCTTCTGTACCTTGGGTGGCCCACATAATCAAAATGATGATGGTTTGGCATTAGTTTTTCACAGTGTAGCCACAACGATAGCCGTGTAGTTTTAGGGCTGACAATGTAGGTGGGTGGGTCTACCACTTAGATCCAGACTTAGATATCTCAACAGCTATTGGATGGACATGAAATTCGGCACACCCATTGATGTACTGCAGAGGATGAATCCACTGATTTCACTTTTCCTCCATGAGGCTGACATTTCAGTGTTTTATTAAAATATCTTGGACAACATTTGGACGAAATACCATCGATGTGGCATACTTTGGGCTGATTTTCCTGTCTTACAAAGGGAAACATCTCAATCTACAGTACTAGATGGATTGGCAAAAATGTTTTACAGACATTAATGTTTCCCAGACAATCCCCTGACATTTTGTCTGGCCCAACCAAGAGGCTGACTTTTGTAATTTGGAGTTAGATTTCTTTTAAATTACATTTGAATGTAATTTAGTGCTAATTAGCAAAGGTTAGCTGCTGTTTTGCTGCCATCTAACATGCTGCACCCTATCAAGCACACAAGTTCATTATGCATTGTAGTCCAACAATACATAGAAGTCAAGGTGTGTTCAGAGTTCACACCCAACATTGCAGTTGGTTAATGGACATAATGAGGACAACACAGACTGTACAGTAATCTTACATATATATATATATATATAATAGAGTATTTATGTTTTATCCTCATGAGTATTTACAATATACACCAAGTACAAATCTGAACCAACCACAATGTTTCTCTGCTCAGTAAAACCATTTCAATAACAGAAGTCATGGTGGATTGGTACTGAGTGGCCCTGATGGATTATTTTTCACTACACTCCCAAACCAAACTCCATTCTGCCAAGTTAAATAGCATCTGACCAATGAGGACTCTCTCAGACTGCTGTCTAAGCCAAGCCTCCTGACTCACTGTACCCAAGCAGACAGCGGTAGATCACTGTCTGCAGGCTGACTGCATGAATGCACAAGTCACTGTGTTTTGTGTAATGCAGACACACACTGTGCCATTTCTTCTTTAAACTCTTTGAAATCATTTCAGGTTGACTCCCTTTATTGCTGATCTTGACGCCTTTAATAGCCGAGACAATCTGCCCATACAAGAGTTCAATTACTACTACAATTGTTCACATGTGTCATCTCATTGTATTAGAAATGACAAATGGACAAAGAGTACAGATGTTCCGTTGGACTGGTTTCTACATTGCTGGTTGTGACTCAGATGTTGCATACAGTAGCTGTACTATCCCTTCACTCAAGCTTATTTCTGTTTGTTGTATTATTATTCACTCTTCTCAAACTGCACTGACTGACGTAGAACATCTCAATGACTTAGTGGTTATAGTTCCTTTTTGCAGAATTCGTGCATCACTTTTGACTAAGCTTTTTAATACAATCTCAGAAATCAGGGCGATGAATCAGGATTTTTTGTTTTGAGAACTGTCCCCACAACAGATTTTAAATAAGCATATAAGTAATAATAAATATGTAAAAACATAGTAAATATAAATAAGCAATGAACAAAGAAAAGTGTCAACATCTTCTTATAGCATTCTATCTGTGCATCTTAATATGTATTAAGGTCACCAATATGAGACTCTGGATCACAAGAATAGAGGAATGAATATGAAGTGTAAAAAGTAATGTAATCAGGACAGTATAAGTGGCAACAGCGTAGCTTTGAATATCCTTTTAATCGTCACATTTGTCTTGAGAAGAGAAAGCTGTTGCCATGAGTCTATTTATTGTTCTTCTGTGCAAAGACTACTTGGTCGACATGAGCACCAAGTAGGTCCGTTCCTTCTCTATCTTATCCTATTCTTTTGTCTCGCTTGCCTCTGTAACTCCCCGTTCCCATACTCGTACTTCTTATCCATATCAGCACGTACTTGTTGTGACCACTTCCTCCACAGGCTGCTCGCCCAAACACAGCTGGATGGCTGACAGACAGATCACCACTGCCAACGGGAGGGACATCTTTTACGTTTCGACCACCACCAAACTGGACTCTTCACAGGGGGAGGACTGACCCGAAGAACAGATCCCCTCAAAGAACAGGGCTTCAGATGAGCAGGACGCTTGCCAACTCAACTCGCAGACGTCCTACAGTGTGATCCAAGGAGGAAGCAGTACAAAAACAAGGAGGAGAAAAAAGACAACTTTAAAAACACAGCAATAGAGCAAGAAAGTGCAAAAATGACAGATGTTGAAAAGGCTGCAAAGAGAGAAACATTGCAACTCTTTACCTTTCTGATATTAGAAAAAATAGGACTTCTGTGAGCAAGACGGAGCGAAATAATGTCAGCTAGGGAGAGAGAAAGAGGGGAGGGTGTCGTCAGTGAATGCAGAGGCTGTTCAGCATTTAAGCTCTGGTATGTTTAACAAACCAGTGAAGACCACACCCCCCTGCTGCCTGGCAATGACGTCATGCAGGGATTTAACAACCATCAGCGGCTTTGGGGCGTGTGTGTGTGTGTGTGTGTGTGTGTGTGTGTGTGTGTGTGTGTGTGTGTGTGTGTGTGTGTGACTAGGTGTAGATGGGTGTCAGATGTGTGCCATTGTGTGCGTGTCTCTGTGCTCTTTGTGTGTTTGTATTCATGAGTGTTGTGTGGGCCTGTGGCCTGCCAGCGCGGTGCGTCTGTGTGTGAATGTGAGCATGTATACATGAACGAGGCACTTCTGTGGGTGATGTGACTCAAACTGGCAGTGAGTCACTGTGCAAACTGTCGGCCACAGCGTTATTTTTTTAAAGTACGTCAACACCGGGTCCAGCACATTTGTCATCATGTGATAAAGGGTTTAAAATATTCGGACGGCAATGAATGAATGCACGAGCGTCAGCGAGATTGAAGTTAATGAACTCGGGTGTCCTCATTCCTAAAGATGAGGCTGACTGATGGAAGAAAGGCTGATTTTCTTTTCTTTTTAAAGCTGCATTCTCTCTAGTGTCCACCAGGGGGCGACTCCTCTGGTTGTATAGAAGTCTATGAGAAAATGACTCTACTTCTCTCTTGATTTATTACCTCAGTAAACATTGTAAACATGAGTTTATGGTCTCAATCTCTAGTTTCAAGTCTTCTTCAATACAGCATGATGTTCATTTAGTACATTATGGTCCATTTAGAGTCAAACAGACCATAAAGCAGGGGATGCTTTATACGTTGTAATTGACAGGTCGCTACCACGGCGTTGTCTGGGTCGGGAGTTGTCTGTGTTTTCTTTTTAGAACTTTAACCCTTTCACAGTAGGTTCCCAGTTCATGAAAGTTGAAAATGTGTTGTTTAGCGTTTGGTTGTTATTAGCTCCACCCTCTCAAGTCACTTCTGGTTGAAAAAAACCAAGACGGCAAAAGCCGAAAACCAAGATAGCGAGGGCCAAAACGTGGAACTTGTAGGCTTTAAAATGTTAGTCCACAAACCAACGATGACGGCTGACAGCAATGATATTAAATTCTGAATGTATGCCGGCGTATGGGAAAGGGACACTCCATACTCCCAAAAACTCTGGTCAATCGCCCACAAATATGTATTCTTTAGAGCAATAGAGGGCAGAAGACCTCCACAACAAGCTGACAAACCAAAAACTATGATATATTATTGCCTCATACATTCTTTAAGGGGAACATGTTAGCAGACAGTTGCCTATTTACGCATTCAGCAGACACAGAGCAGCATAAGGGTTCATGTGGAGATGTGTTTAAGCTCTGTTTCTCCACCAACCACTCAGGAATATGTATGCCAGGGTGCCCGCTCTGTCACCTCTCTTCTGTCACTATTGATCAAACATGTATGTAATAAATAGGGAGCAATATATCAGGTCTTTGCTTTGATGTTCCACTTTTTGAGATGAAATTGATGAGAGTAGCGAGACTGAACCAAACCAAGAGAATGAGCTAAAAGAGGCTCAAATACTCGATATGAGGTGGAAGCACTAATACCCACTTATATGTATAAAAGTCACAGTAGTTGTTTTATTTCATTTCATGAACCCTTCCACTCTCTCAGCTCTGTTTCAAGTCTTGAATGTGAGCATTGTTGGTAGCAGGAATAGTTGTTTGTTTGTCTGCTAGTTAGGATCCAGACCTATCGACAGATCCGGACCTATCGACAGATCCGGACCTATCGACAGATCCGGACCTATCGACAGGTCCGGACCTATCGACAGATCCGGACCTATCGACAGGTCCGGACCTATCGACAGATCCGGACCTGTCGACAGGTCCGGACCTATCGACAGGTCCGGACCTGTCGACAGATCCGGACCTATCGACAGGTCCGGACCTGTCGACAGATCCGGACCTGTCAACAGATCCGGACCTATCGACAGATCCGGACCTATCAACAGATCCGGACCTATCAACAGGTCCGGACCTATCAACAGATCCGGACCTATCAACAGGTCCGGACCTATCAACAGGTTTTCATGAAACACTGACGAGGGAAACATGATTCCAGGCCCGGCTTGTTAAACACTGCAAAACTTCCATTACCTTTTGTCCCACTGACGTTAAGACTTATCCATTCAAATAGTTGGAGACCGAAAGCAAAATCCCTCAATCTCTGCTGATGTGATGTGTGAAGAGTTCTCCTGTGTGTGATGTGTCAGGCTGCCCAGCAGGGGGGAGCAGCACCGTGTCACATAATGCAACAGGTGGTTGATGAGGAGGAGTTACTGCCTTCTCCTGCTCAGAGAAACAGTTGTGTTTGATCACAGAGGAGCTTGAATACAAGCACACATTATGAGCAATCGATTTCTAAAGTAATGCCCTGTACAAGTGGTCACACATGCAAATACATTCCCCTCAATAGTCACTGTGTCTACCAGCTACAACACGTTGGGCCTTCAACTAGGGGCACCGTGCAAACTGCTCACTTTAGGATTAGGTAGCAGACAAGTGACAGAAGGTGGAAGTAAACGCTGCATAAACAGAGATAGCTAAATGATATCAATAGAACAAAAGAGCTGACAGCTCTAACACAGGAAGCAGAGATAAAGACAGGTGAGACCAATGGGGGGGGGGGGGGGTCAGACTGACATGTTGGCTCATACAGTGAGGCAGATGGACTTATTGACAAAAAACATGCAGATGGACAACAAGCAGCCGTCCAGTAAGACCACTTACAAAAGAATCTGAATCAACGCCACTCGGACACTAAACATACGACTATTCTAAGAGAACAACACAAGTCGATGCAGACTGACAAGCCAACATGCAGGAAGACAGACAAAGACTGTGACTCTTCCAGGCCTGGTTGCTGTTCGCTGCTGCCTAATGAGACGCGCTGTAACTCTTTCAGGCTGACGGGTCAGGGTCAGTAAGTGGGTGGCTGGACTTGCTCAGATTGGAAATCCCCCCCCCCCTTCTTTCAACAGAATAATCAATGTCGGTGTTGTTTGCCTGATGATGGGTGGGCCAGACGCCAACGGGCCACAGTTTTTGTTCTTGTCCAGTCTGTCCAGGTCAAAGGTCAGAGTGACTTCACAGATAAACAGCCAGCTGAACAGAGCATACGGCGTCTACCGCTGTGTGCTATCAAACTGTTTTTTAAAGGTAATTAATGAGACAAAACATATTTTTTTTGAGTCATATACGCTGTTGATTGTGCAGTTTATATACTTTGTGGAAATTATAAAACTGAACATATGACGAACAGTAACATCTCTAATGAGATCAGAGTGAAATGTGCCATTATGATTCAACACTAAAGACTGGGTCACCAGGAACTCCCGCACAACCTGCGGCACATTTAACCTTTGTGAAGCTCCTCAGTGTCGGTTGACGAGGTGTGAGGCTGTAGTGTCTGCACTGACAGAACCTCCATTTGCATTCACGGGGGAGGACAAAAGGTCACCGCTTTGGATAATGAGATGTCACCGTCATCCAATTTATGTACCGCTAAAGCAAAGAGCAATGGAACCATTAATGGATTTAATGTGGTTTTCTTTGTTACATAATAAGTAAATAAATCAGGGTCTCACGACTTAGGTGTCACAGTTTAGGCCTGTTTTTGAGTGGGAGACAACACGTTTCACACAACATGTTCTTCATGTACTACTTGTCCTACCAGTCGAGGATGAATGCTTTTTTAATATAAAAAATAATTATGATTTTATTCATTTTGACACTTTCCCCCTCCCCTCTCCTTAAAATAAAGGAAAAAAAGATTGTATATAGTTGGATTATTTGAAAATGAACTGATCCAAATGAAACAATTTTGCATTCATGAATACAAATTAATTATAAATTGAATAAAATATTATATTAAAAAAAGAAGTAATAATCAAGTAGGCTAATAGTTAAATTGCTGTAAACCCACTGCAGTATCGCATTAAAACATCCAATGAAAAGCAAACATAAAGCATCATAATCCTGCTGCAGCAGACCCGGATCTTGTTCTTTCCATGCCACATTCCTTAAACCCTCAGACCTGGGATCAGTGCTGATAGCTCAACGGCCCATAATCCCCTGACAGTTAGGGACCCGCCCACTAAACCAGGTGATTGACAGCTGGCTCTTCCAACCAGGTGGCGGCCGACTCTGTCTGGCCTCCTTCCTCCCCTCCTCCTCCTCCTCCTCCTAGTCCGACTTCGTTGCTCTCGTGCCCCGCTAGTCCGTCCGGGGGAGCTGAAGAACAACTCGACGAAAGTCCCAACTATGGAAGGCGACAACATAATAATAATGCCTGTTTGACTCGCGGACATTTTCCAAGGTAAGTTTGTCTGTTTATAGCTGGGGGGGAATCAGCGGCTCGGAGGTTGCGCGTGTCGGGCGTGGAGGGGGGGGGGGGGGGGGGGGGGGGCGAAAAGTTGATCTGCCTCGCTTCACGGGACAGGGGGGGGAATCTCCTCAATGTTGTTCACAGTGCACGTTGGTCCCTCTTCAGCTACTGGGCCACTTGTTATATAACATGTTTTTTCTATTATTATTTTATGCTTCATAATTATGCCTACCTAATAAATGCCGTTATTTATTTATTTATTTTTATTATACTGTATTGTAAATGAAACTGGTCTGTTTCCTTTTTTTGTTGATTAAACAGCTGTGTTTTGGGGGCTGAAAGCTGTAGAAAGAAACAAGCAAACAAGCCAAGTGTGAGATAGTATTGAAGGAATTTGTCTGTACTTAAAACATAGTACAGTGTTATCATTTGAATGATTAAAGACTCATGGCTTAGTGGCATGTGGTCTGTTTATGTGCATGCAACACTGCACGTTTGTCTCTACGTAGGGAAAGTAAGATCAGAGCATCAAAGGCACTGCTGATGCTCTGAGACACCAGCTCAGGAACAGGCAGTGTGCAGATGTAAAGCCTCCACATCGTTGAGTCATCCAAAGGCTTGTTAATGTGATAAACAACAGTCTGCATCATCCTGCTCTCTCCCGCTTCTATATTTATTTATTATTATAGTTCTGGGGGCTCAGCAGCAACGGTTAATGTTCCGAGTCTGCGATTAGAAACAAATACTGTACACACACACACACAGACAGACACACAGACACACACACACACACACACACACACACAGACAGACACACAGACACACACACACACACACACACACACACACAGACAGACACACACACACACACACACACACACACACACACACACACACACACACACACACACACAGACACACACACACACACGCACAGACACACACACACACACACACACACACACACAGACACACACACAGACACACACACACAGACACAGACACACACACACACACACACACACACATACAGACACACACACACACACACACACACAGACACACACACAGACACACACACACACACACACACACACACACACACACACAGACAGACACACAGACACACACACAGACACACACACACACACAACACACACACACACAGACACACACACAGACACACACACACAGACACAGACACACACACACACACACACACACACACACACAGACAGACACACAGACACACACACAGACACACACACACACACACACACACACACACACACAGACACACACACAGACACACACACACAGACACAGACACACACACACACACACACACACACATACAGACACACACACACACACACACAGACACACACACAGACACACACACACACACACACACACACACACAGACAGACACACAGACACACACACAGACACACACACACACACAGACACACACACACACACACACAGACACAGACACACACACACACACACACACACACATACAGACACACACACACACACACACACAGACACACACACAGACACACACACAGACACACACACACACACAACACACACACACACACACAGACACACACACACACACAACACACACACACAGACACACACACACACAGACAGACAGACGGAGACAGCAGGACGGGGTCTCGCTGCAGATGTGCATTCCTGCAGCCAGTGGAGTGATCGAGCCTTTAAATAGAGCTCAACAGGAATGCAAACAGACCGAGCAGAAAGACAAAGCCTGGGGGCGTCTAGGGTGTAGGAGAGGGAAGGTAGGTGGCAGTGGAGGAGACGAGGCTGCGAGCTGGGTTCCCTCAAAAATAACCCAGCGTGTTCCTCTTTCTTCAAACGTCCCACCAATTAATTTGAAGCCAAATGTGGGTCAGAGTTCGTGTGACGGAGGGAGGACGCCGCTCTCGAAGCCACCGAGAAAGTCGAGGTCAAGTGGAGATTTCAAACGCGGGATGTGTGCCCTTGCATCGCCGCGTCACATTGCACATCGTGCACCAGTGGCCGACTTTGAACCTTGCCCATGATGGGAGCGTGCGCTCATGTTTATCACAACCAGGCCGGTCTGTGATGCCTTCAACAACATGTTGTGCCGTACGGAGCACAGAACAGAGATTCTCATTCGTCCATGTGTTGAAACTTATTTTTTTGGTTAGCGGTTGGTTTTGACACATTAAATATGAATCAGTGGATTTGTGATGTATTGAGTGTACTTATGAATGAAAGCCAAGCTGAGATTGTGTTTATCCAGTAGCGTGTGTGTGTGGGTGTTCTAAGTATCAAGCTGCACTCAGTCATGTGGAACACAAATAAGATGTAGAAGTAATAAATGTAAAAGCGATTTTGTTTTTCTTTTCTTATTTATACTTCCAGCAGGTCAGGGAATTGACCCGCCCCTGGAACGCTGCCTGGCCAATCGTGGTGTAGCATCGGCCAGCTCTAATTAGGGTTCGACAACTATCCTGCTCTGCTCCATAGACTCTCATGCAATTGTTTCAGAGTTCATTTTCAGGCTGGTTTTGTGGATTTGTAGCTTGTCAAACGTTGTGTAATAGTGATACTCGTTAACAGGCTTCAAAGGAACGGTATTCCTTCATTTCATTGTCTTCTGTCTCGATCACCAGCTGATGTGGTGGTTCACTTTTCACAGTGTGACCTGTAGGCTTTCAGCTTCCATCTTTATCTTTTTAAACTGTCTTCACTGCTGAATCAGTCTCACATCCTGGAAGTGCAGTTAGTGACAGTGTGGGCTCCGTGGTTGCTTCGACAGCTGTGGTCAGGGCTTAGCCAATGGTCTCACTCCTTGCTACTTTGAATGGGATTTCTTGATTAATGAAGGATTTTAGTCCGTTGCGTTAAGCTCAGAAGTTGCTCAACGTGTTCTTGGTTTGATCAGTACAGATGAGTCACAACCACTAGTTGGAAGGTGAGAGTGTTGCGTTCTTTCGGGGGGTAAAGTTGTCCTCAGCACATTTGGCTGACTGGGATTGGCCCAATCAATTTCGACTATCCAGCTTTGTCTGCAAGTGGCTCGTCACTGTTGGTTGCTTGAGACATGGCAGGGAAGAGTTCACACTCTGTGTATTTTGTTGGCTGTCCGTTTACCAATTGAAACCAATTGTCCTCCGCACTCCCACGTGGCAGTAAAACAGACACAGAATCGCTTCAGCCAGCCTCCAGATTGTTAATGTGTCCCAGGTTTTCTCCATCACTGTTTATTTCTTTGTTTTGAAATCAATTCAGCTAATTTAAGTCCTCGCAGAGAGGGCTGATTGTGGTTTGGTCCTAGCCAGAGTCCCTGTGTGCTCTGTGGAGCACCTGGCCGCTCCCATGCAGTATCTCTTGTCCATCGCAACAGGGTTTGCCATTCATGGATTTCACTGGACTGGGTGGCCTGAGCAAGGAGGATGCTTCCTGGTTTAAAGCTTGTCAAATCCTGGCTTCCAAAGCTGTGCAGCAGAAGATCGGCTCGTCCACTCTCTCTCGGCCACTTAACCGCTCTGAAAGTAAATGTACACAGAGTAAGGAAAAGGAAGCACCTTGCTGTTTGCCTCTGGGAAGGTCTTCTGTGTCTATAAAAGGAAACAAGCGGAGTGTATTTTATGCTTTATAAACACTGTGACCAAAAAAACCTGTAAAAAGATTATTTAGAAATACACTAGGTGAACAAATGTGCTCTTTGGACTTTGGGGGGCGGCAACAGGGATCTCCAGAAGACAAAGGGAAATCCAAGGTGCTCAGATCTTAACCTCATTTCGATCGTTTGTTAGCTAGTAGGAATATTGATTTTGCATTCCTCAAAACAGGTATAAATGAACAGGGACAAAACACAGAGTTAATATGATCTCCTCAAAGCACCAGACTCAAAGGATGGTTGGCTATATCCACTGATCCAACAATCACCAACTCTGGTTTGGTCAAATAAACCCTGATTCGCCACGTTCGATGTGAAAAGAACAGCCGTCATGCTTTCGTCAAACTTACCAGACAAATTCCACCTCGCCGATTTCGATGTTGGTGGACTGCTGAGGTTAAATAACATCAGGTTTACGAGCGTATTTTCCCTGATTCCAAATCCAGGGACAGAAAAACGCAGTGTGCGCATGGCCTTGTGGGTGTTTCTAGGTGTGCAGAGGATACACACATGCATCTTTGGAAATCTTCCTTAAAACTCAGGATTTAAGGAAAAAGTTTTGCTTTGTGTAGTCACGTTGACTGCAGTGGAGGGAGAAGCTCGTTGCTCAGAGAATAACACTTCCTGTAAGATGACTGCAGCGAGCCAACTGAATATGAATTTGAATAGAAACCATATTCGCTGGAACACAACGCACTTATCAAGAGTTTTACCAGTAGTTCCAGTTAAGTGTGGGAGTCGTTTTTAGGAGTTGCCGTCAAGCATTCGCATGATCAATCAAATGAATGCTCGGATAGGAATAACCAATCAGAGACGGAGATGTGACCTACACCTGCCCCATTGTTCCATCAAACTCCTTACATTCGTCACATCTGTCCAAAGTCCAAAATTCCCCCTTTCTGCGGCTTGATGAATACAGACCTACAACAATTTACTCCTTCTATACTCCAGTTCATTTTTTTAACGACGGCCCAGCTCAGTTAAATTCACGTCCAAACACCTCACTAGCAAGAGAAAGGTACTGTTATTCAGCTTGGCTCTTGCTTCGCCCGATTCCCTGCAGACAGCTCTCACTGGCAGTGCAGTCTCTGCTCAAGCTTCTGGCCAAAAACCACATGCACACACACGCATACCGTACACACAAGTATGCACATGGGCTCCACTCAGACCTTCACGCAGACTCAATGCGCACAGGCGAACTCAAGACGGTCCAGTACTTTTTTGCCTCCCATGGTCACGCGCACGCGGAGCACAACTCCAGTCCAAGCCTCTGTACTGTGCTCTCCACACTCGTATTTCACTAGTCACACACACAGAGGGCCCACGGCAATCAACTTTTAAATTAGAGAGGGAGCTGCTCCAAGAACTCGGTCGCTGCTTGCCAGGTCTGAGGCCGCGCTGTTTCTTGGTGTGCGCCTGTGAGTGAGACGGAGAGAGCCAGCTCTCGATATTAAACCAACTCTGAGGGGCCTAGATCGGGGTATTTTCTTCTCCTCTTGTGCTGCTGTTCGCGCACTTTCATCCCCACTCTTAGTTATTAGGAGCTCTGCCCGATCATTCAGTCCAGAGTTTTGTCTTGTTGGTTTCTTGTTGTACTATGATTCTCTGCGTTCTGCTGCAGTTCAAACCAGATCCAAGCCACTGAAGTAGGGCTTGGCGTAGTGGGTTGGAGCTGCGGCTTCTTTTCGAGATCAACCGACCAATAAGGACAGCGATAGTGTGGCGATAGTGAAAGTGTAATATTTCAAAAATGTTTTTTTTCTATCTAAGGAAAACAACTTCTGTCAGTGCTAGCTCTGCCAGCTCCACACGACAACTCCCTGTTTGATGGCTGAGCGATGGTTGAATATAATGGCAGCTCTGCAGAGAAAGCCTATACTCGCTCCTTGATGTATGTGAACCGATGCCAAACATATGAAGTTTGCTGCATCTGTTTTAAATAGAAAAACTATTTTTGCCAGAAGACTCTAGATTATAAAGGATAACCACGAAAGCCATTAAAGAACTCTTGGATACCCTAGAAATTCAAGATGAATTCAGCAAACAAATGTTTAAAGGGACAGTGTGTAGGATCCGGTGGCATCTAGCCAAGTGACCAACTGAATACCTCTCCGCTCACTCGTCCCTTTCCAAGACAGCGGTAATGTGAGGCGCCGAGTGCAAAATCGCGGCGACGCCGGTCGCCTCGCTCAGAGGTCATCCTTGACATAATGACACTGCTTTAGGAGCGAGGGAAGTCACGCAGCGGTTGTTTCACGAGCGTGTCAGAGAACTCTTGGGGCTTTCAGGGTACATAAAAATGTGAAAGTCTTTGTTTGGTTTGTCCGTTTGAGCGACTAGAAATATGTCAGTGCAACACGGTGGACTCAGTGAAGACTATGTAGATATTAAGCTAATGAGAACACAACGGTTGTTAGTCTCAGGGAATTATACACTATTGAAACATAGTTATGAACATTATGTTCCTATTATATGGAGTTTTATTTTCATAATACACAGACTTACAACCAAAAGAACGAGTGTAACGTTAATATTTAAAACAAAACTGTTGTATGAAAACTAAGGATGTATGATTATGATTTCTGCGAGCAGGGGAGTCATTCCTTTCTCCTCATATATCACTCCTATAACAGCAATTTTTCTACCCGCTGCAGAAATATTGTCTTTGGCACTACAGTTTAAGGACAAAGGAAGGCATCATCTTTGTCACTACTTAGTCCAGGTGGAGACAGTATCATCGTGGGGGATGGCGTACTTCTTATCCGTTGTTTTTACATCCCTGTCTTTCACTTAAGGTGCCATCACAGCAGCCGTAAGGGAAGAAGCTGCAGGAGTATCGACTTTCAAACTGCACTCACCCAAGTGATCCGTTTCTAAACAGGATGAGCTCAAAGCTCAGAGACAGTAGTATCCATCTTCATCCAACCGTGGCATCATCTCTAGCAAACATTTCAGTCCATGAACAATGTGGAGGTATATAAGTTTCATGCCACTTATTTTAATAGTTCTGGTCAGTACAGTGGTAGTGAAGGATCAGACCACTCCACTATCTGTATAAGTTGTGCTACTCTTGTAATTCTGTTTGCTAATGACTGGAGGACTGGCTGATGCGGATGGCTTCACTGTAAGCTTATCACTCGTTGGGGTGAGCCACTGTGAAGCTCGGCTACTCTGCAAAAACAGCACGCATACTCAGAAATTCCCCTGGAAAGATAAACGTTAAAGAATGTGCTTCCTTCCCATGCAAATGTGATTTATGATCCTTTCCCTGGAACTCTACTGGCTTCCACTTCACGAAACTAAAACATTTTTAACTATCAGTCACAGGGGAAGATGTACCATTTTTTGTGTTTGACTGTGACCAACATACCAATATCTCAAAAAAAGTAATGGCCACATGTGTATGAAAATGTGCTGTGCACGTTTGACATATCGCTGCAATCCTGCCAGTGAAAGCAACATCTATTAGGTTAGCCGTATATTCTGTGACGACTCTGTCCAGCGCAGTGTTGACTGTGAAAATACAGCTAGCTGGGGAGATTATTAGAGCTTGGAAGAATATTAAGCCTGTGCTGGTATGAAATTTCTACCTCCAGGTCTCGAGTGGTTACTTTCCAAACTGGGTTGATTTACAAGCTGCTGTGGCAAAAAAAATAATTTGCCGACATTTTGGCTGCTTGGTGTTGACTCCTCTCCCTGCAGGTGTTCATATTTACCGTCACTGGCAACCTGAAAATGTTCTGTTTGTGACCCAGAGATCTTCAGCTGAGCACACAGATCCACCATCTTGTTATTTGAAAAGGCTCATGAATGCGTTATTGCTCTCTTCGCCCTCTCAGTGGGGTTCATTCTCTGAAGCAGTGAAGAGATCTGTCTGTCTCTGTAATAAGTTAGGGTGGCAGTGCATTGTATACCTGGGCCTTCACTGCTGTCCTGCAGCTGAAACACAGCTACGGTTATTATTTGTTTTGTGTAAACATGAAGCTCAACACCTATAAATACACTAACTGCAGAGTGCAGATATATGAATAAGCTGAGAGTGCGTCTCCTCTCTGACTGCAGCTGTGACTGCTGCGCGAGAGAGAGTACCCTGTGAGTGCTTTGGGGCTCACGGCAGCACCCGCTGCTCGTTCACCACAGTAACTGTAGAACGTACGTGCTTTAACGTCATCGAGTCAAAACACCAGACAAGTCTCCAACAACACCAGAACAAGTCTCTAGATTTGTCGCTAGTAGCTTTTGACAAAAAGTCTCCATGAGGGTTTGGAAAGTCACCAGATTTAGAGAGAAAGTCACCAAGTTAGCAACACTGGCACCGGCTAAATATGTCCCCAGAGCAACATAGGACGTAACAATGGTTCCTATCACATATAAAACCAAACAAAAATCCATCTTCATAAAAACAAGTTGTACAAATAATAATATATAAACAAGCATATTAAAGCTACTGCAGATGTAAAAACAAACTCATCTAACTTACCAGAGCTGCTGTTCACTATTTAAAGACAAACTCCATCCTCCTTTCTTTGTTAATAAAGAGTTTAATCTCACGGTTGTTCAGTACATCCGTGCGTTTTAGTTCCAGTAAGAAGTCCTTCTGGATTCATGGACGCCAGTGAAGACAGTCGAGCCTCCCCAGTTGTATTTCTTGAATACGTTTTAATGCGTTTGAGGCTGAAAATGTCCGCTCGACAGAGGCAGCAGATATTGGGATTGTCACCGCCCAACATGTCAGGCTAGCCCAATCACGTATGGCTAGGCCAGCTAGCAGGCTCTGACACTCAAAGAATACGCCCAACATGTCAAACTAAAGATCTGATTGGTTGAACACTATGACAATCAACAATATCGTCCCCATTCACTTAAACTGCACATGGATTCACTTGTGAGTCTGCAGGCCTCGGGCCTCTCTTCTTACCTAGAGACACAGAGGTGAAATCTGATTGGATAAAAGCTCTACTTAAAACAAGCTGCACTGGAAGCACTGGAAGCACTGGAAGCAACTGAGGAAGACAGTAGCTGTGCAATGAGAAAATAAGAAGAAAGAAGAAAAAATGATAATACATGTAGTGTATTTATGAAAAAATATTAAATTATAAAATAGCTATAACTTTGTGATTCTGTCTAGGCCAGCAGAGAAGGCCTTGCTGGCCCTGACGGCCCACCACTGCGCTATTTTATACATGGGCATGCTGTGATCAATCAATCGGATCAATCATACAGTCTCGTCAACGTTGCAAAAGCCCCGAGGGTTGAGGGTTGATCGCTAACCCTGGTAGGAGTTTTGGTCCGACGGCTCTTTGTGGAGGGAGTCGGTGGCAGACTTGCGTATTCCGTTTGACTGTGAGTTTCAGGATGGGAGCGGAGATTTGTGTTGTGTCCGTCTTTATTCCCGAATCGTTTATCGCACAGCTTATAAATCACTTCGTTCACCTTCCATGGTTCTTCTCTTTCGTTTGGTTTACAATCCAAAGAATCGCCAAACAGGCGCATTTGCATTATTTTTGCTAACGAGAGCGGAAAGCCTTCCTGCTGGAGTTGGGGCTACATGGGTAATTACTAGGGCTGTGCTGAATAGCTCGAAGCTCCATTCATAACGTTAACATCCAAATTATGGTTATTATTAATAACTTACAGAAACATGTGCAATAGTCCTTTCACCTCCTTTTCTCCCCTCACTCTCTAACATACAACCCTAATCCTAACCCATGCCTTAACCTAAAGCTAACCTTAAACCACATCGTCCCCCTACAATGTAATGACTTAGGTTAAAGTGACGTGTATTTTGTCCACATAGTGTTCCCAAAAGGAAGGCGAGTCCCCACAATATGACACACGGCAAGCTATGCAGAGCTCAGTACTCCTCATCTGTTTTTATTTTAGCCATCAGTCCAACATTTTTTGAAAAAAGATAAATGTAATAATTTCCAAAATTCACAATATGTTTTTATCTAATGAAATATTCAGTTTCAATCCATATCTGTTGGAAGGGGCTCAAAAAAAAAACTACATTTTGGCTGTGTTCAAAACCTGGTTACTCTTTAGTAAGCACCTGTATTAATGGGGAGGTCTAGCAGCAATCTAACAGCACCATCATTCCATTTATATAACCACAATAACCCAAATAACATGTATGCTAGTATGTTGTTTCTTTTGTTGATACGTTACAATTTGTAGAAAAATGGACTGAATATCGCACAAAACACATAATTGAACACGTTGTATAATTGAATATTGTTCCGTTAAGGTGGACACGTGAGGACCATTTTTATTCTATTTTTCTCGGATGTGTGGATTCTGTGAATTGCACATCTGTGCTAATTGGTGCCAAAACGAGTACTTCCACAATACTAAAGACAAACTGTGTTGGAAACAGCAAGCAGTAATCCCTACAGGGTAGTTTGTAAGCTGTTGCCAGGTTGGGAAACGCTGAATCACGTGTGTTCAGGCTCTAGAGACATCAGCAGCACTGGCTTTGAGACAGGACGGCTACAGCACGGTGAAACCTAAGTCTGTCACTGAGGCCCTTAAGAGATACTCTAATGTTGATAGAGGGAGGAGACATTGGCTTTAAGGTTGTAGGGTTGGACAGTCTCAACTCAAAGACAGATACTTAATTGTGGCACAAGTGGTTGAAAAGAGACATTTCCTGGTATGAGTCGTGTGTGTGCCTTTGTGTACGGTCATCTAATATTACACACCTCTACTGTGTGTGTGTGTGTGTGTGTGCGCGTGCGTGCGTGCGTGCGTGCGTGCGTGCGTGTGTGTGTGCGCGCGTGTGTGTGTGTGTGTAGGCATCTTGCATGAGCAAACAAATCTTACAAAGGCCTTTGCCACCACTGTGCAGGAGGCGAATACTCAGTTTTGAATATGCAGACATATACAGACCACATCATTTGTGTTATTATTTGAATGGGGTAGCAATTGTAGACAAAAGGTTGTCCCTACAACTGAGCTGAATATTATATACAGCAACTATTATTGATTAATCGTTGACATTTCACTGATTCCAGTTTCTTAAAGTGACAGCCTGATGCTTTTGTTTGTCACACATGATAATACATTTGTGAGTTTCTGACTCCTGGTCGGATAAAACGTCACATTTGAATGAATATCTGCTGTGATATATGAATCCTTTTTACTCGCATTGTATAGACAAAATGATCGATACTGAAAATAGTTCTCTCTATTAATGTGACATTTTGATCATTATTTCCTTGTTTTAAAACACATTGTCAGTGTTTCTTTAGAGGTGTCCCTGGGGGCGGTTATGGTCTTTAGAGGTGTCCCTGGGGGCGGTTATGGTCTTTAGAGGTGTCCCTGGGGGCGGTTATGGTCTTTAGAGGTGTCCTTGGGGGCGGTTATGGTCTTTAGAGGTGTCCCTGGGGGCGGTTATGGTCTTTAGAGGTGTCCTTGGGGGCGGTTATGGTCTTTAGAGGTGTCCTTGGTGGCGGTTATGGTCTTTAGAGGTGTCCCTGGGGGCGGTTATGGTCTTTAGAGGTGTCCTTGGGGGCGGTTATGGTCTTTAGAGGTGTCCTTGGTGGCGGTTATGGTCTTTAGAGGTGTCCTTGGGGGCGGTTATGGTCTTTAGAGGTGTCCCTGGGGGCGGTTATGGTCTTTGGAGGTGTCCCTGGGGGCGGTTATGGTCTTTAGAGGTGTCCTTGGGGGCGGTTATGGTCTTTAGAGGTGTCCTTGGGGGCGGTTATGGTCTTTAGAGGTGTCCTTGGGGGCGGTTATGGTCTTTAGAGGTGTCCCTGGGGGCGGTTATGGTCTTTAGAGGTGTCCTTGGGGGCGGTTATGGTCTTTAGAGGTGTCCCTGGGGGCGGTTATGGTCTTTGGAGGTGTCCCTGGGGGCGGTTATGGTCTTTAGAGGTGTCCTTGGGGGCGGTTATGGTCTTTAGAGGTGTCCTTG
The DNA here is from genome assembly GCA_032191485.1 of Leptoclinus maculatus. Lineage (NCBI taxonomy): Eukaryota > Metazoa > Chordata > Actinopteri > Perciformes > Stichaeidae > Leptoclinus > Leptoclinus maculatus. Next base: position 39,621 of record JAVDOI010000371.1, read on the forward strand.
GTGGCGGTTATGGTCTTTAGAGGTGTCCTTGGTGGCGGTTATGGTCTTTAGAGGTGTCCCTGGGGGCGGTTATGGTCTTTAGAGGTGTCCTTGGGGGCGGTTATGGTTTGAAGATGTTTGATACAGATACCAGTTTGAATTCGGTACCACTGAGAGAACCTCATGGCCTCATTAGTGGACCAACTATGTTTCTATAAATGACCACTGACTTCTCTACGATATGAAACATACTTTACTATGTAAACATTGTGTTTTCTTGAAATGACAGTACATCATGTAAACAGTCACTGTGACGATATTCATTTAGTAAAAAACAGAAGAAACAGAAGATTTAACACTCGTTCTACCACCATACAGAATTCTGTTCTCAAATTTAAAACCATAACTTTCTTCAAACATTCATCAGATACTTTACCCAATATGCATCACTTTTGTCACTTTTTGAAATCCACATGAGCTCACCTGTGTGTGTGGAGAGGCTCCACCGCACAAACACAGAAGCAGAAGATAATAATGTTATATAGAATATAGGAGAGACACTGGCAGTTCTTTGGGTCGCATGTTGAAACGTTTCCGATGGTGCTTGTAGATGAAGGTCTTTTCTCTGCTTCTAACCCAGGAGCACAATCACCATTAGCTCCCACATTTAGCACAAGTTTATCGATTCCAGGTCGGACCGCCATAAGTTGATCACCGTTTTCTGATACCCAGTCCTAGTTGTCCAGCTCTAATCTAGCTTGTACGTTTTAATATTCATTTTGCAGTTATGGCAAGATTAAAGTCTCCCTACGAAAATATGTGTTTTTCTTATTGATACTTGAGTTGGATGTCTAAGCTTCGCTGTGCAGAATGATGAATGTGCAGAATGATGAATGTGCAGAATGATGAATGTGCAGAATGATGAATGTGCAGAATGATGAATGTGCAGAATGATGAATGTGCAGAATGATGAATGTGCAGAATGATGAATGTGCAGAGTTTGTTTTCACATCCATCTGCAAAAGAGTGGAAAGTTTTGAAATTATCATTATTTGCATATTCATAGATTACTGGATCTTTTTTAATGAGCGAGACAGAGGAGATGGAATTTTAAGATGAACTGGTTAATTGAACTTTCTTGTGGGAAAAGCATAAAAGACACAAATTATTGCTGACAGCAGAGTATTTTTAATTGTCTTCAACATGTTATTTTCTGCAGGCACTAAAAGAAAGAATCTAGTGGAGAGGAGTTCAGATGGTTAGTACGGACTAAAATCACTTGTATTAACTGTTTGTATTCAGCCCTTTACAAAAGAGTTTCAGCTGAATGGGTGGAAGATAACGGTGGGTGGTCGAGGTTCTTAGAGTCCACCCTTTTGTTTCAAAGTGTCGCCACTCGCCACTTTGGGTAAAAGTGTTTCTGCTGCAACAAGGAGACTGTTGGTACTGGACTGCTCGTACATAATTGATAGACTTGTCTGTTTAAATGATGTGACAGTCAGTTATGATGTAGCACAATGTCTATGGGGTACTAAGAGTGTGTGTGTGTACCTTTGATGACATCATTCTGTTGGAATGTCTATGAAAGATAAGTATGAACCTGTTTCTACCTGTGTTCCCTCTTAACCTCTCTCTTCATTATTGTATTGGCTGTCTGTCTCACTCTATGTCTTGCTGCCCCCCCCCTGCTGTGTTTGTTGTCTTTATGGTGCGTTGGCAGTCTTAGAGGAGGATAAATGGGTGTTATCGAGCATGGTGATCGTATCTGATCTGGCAGGCAGGTGACCGAAACAAACGAGGAGGAAGCCAAGGCTACACTGGCTACGTTTCTTTTACACTGATGCTTACAAGTGTCCAAATTCTCATTTTTGAATGACTCAGGAGGAAGCTTGTCTTTGAGGAGCTCACGTACATGGAGATCAATGCTTTTAGTGAGAGAATGGCAAAATCTGAATCCACGATGATGAGTGAAGAAGTGGTCAAATATGAAGGAAAATCTGAATGCAAACTACCAGATGTAAAGGGGGCCTGTATACCATCTTGTGCTATTTGGTTAGCCAGTCCGTACTGTTGCATGTATCGACTCATTACCGGATCCATTCTGACTCATTCAGGGATCCATTTTATGGAAATGTGTGTGTTCTCTAGATTTATAACAAAAGTTATATTTCAAGTTCATTGTTCTTTGTTAGATCTTTGTGGAGGCTAGATTAAGTACTTTTTGTCTTTTCTAATAAAATAAATACATAAAGAAACTTAACTGTCATAATGATTTCCTTAATAAAGGGCCGATAACTTGCTTAAACATTGAGCTGATTACAATTGGTGTGAGTTCTGAGCTCTCTATCAAATCCAGCTTGGTAGAGCGGCGTTGGCTAAATATGGCATTGTCTGCAAGCTGCAGTTTGTTGGAATTTTCAACTGAATGCTCGTTTGAAGACAGTTTTATTGCCGGTGTTAAGGTTGGTTGCAATGAGTCAAGCAGGCAGAGTTGACGTCACAAACACCGCTCTGCACTAGAGAAAATTATGAATCTAGAACAGATAGATTGATATGACGAATGATCTCAGCTTTTGTTTTGCCAAATGCATGGTGTTAAACACATTAGACTGGAGTTGTTAACAGACGTCAGTCAACAGGTATTGTTGCAGCATGAAGGTACGCAGCATGCACCCATCGTTCGTTTGCTATGGATGCAATTCTTAATTGACCATCATTCAATTTAGAATAGAAGGCTGTTCTTAACCATAGCTTGTATATAAGAAGTGGACGTATTCATCGTGACGCCACCCATTAGTTTGTGGACTGGCGTTGTGAAGCCTTGGATCTTGGATTTTTCCCAATCAGTGAGCGTAAGTTACCATGTTTGGAATGTGGAGGAGTGACGTAGAGACAATGTATACGTCTCTGGTAGCGGCAGCGACCTGTCAATCACACTAAGCCCGCCCTAAAGCATCCCCTGCTTTATGGTCTGTTTGACTCTAAATGGATCATAATGTACTAAATGAACATCATGCTGTATTGAAGAAGACTTGAAACTAGAGATTGAGACCATAAACTCATGTTTACAATGTTTACTGAGGTAATAAATCAAGAGAGAAGTAGAGTCATTTTCTCATAGACTTCTATACAACCAGAGGAGTCGCCCCCTGGTGGACACTAGAGAGAATGCAAGTTTTAAGACACTTCCGCGCCGACCTAACTCGTCAGAACCGGAGGTTGCCGCCTGTTCTTAACTAGTTAACAGGTTATGTCTTGCAGCTTTATTGACGTAGCCTTTTTTTTTTTGGGGGGGGGGGGGGGACCTTGAATATAGAGGACCAGTCAATAATACATTTGCAAACTGTGGTGCCACCAAAACCTATAACAATACATTTGACAGGGAAAGTGATGAAATACAGTTAATAAAGCAAATATTAAATCAAATGGAACATTAACACAATAGTAAAGGGGAAACCTTTCATAACGACCATATGGAGCCTGTTTAGTTTAACGATTTTTAAAACCTTCTGTTTTCCCCCGGTCAACGTTAGGCTAATGTGTTAGCTAACAATCCAGAGGGTCATAGCAACGGCATCCGGTCACCTGTTTTTATGCACATCTTCAATTCGTCCATAAAAACAAAATGCTGACTCTAAAAAGTTTTCTATCAACACTATATATTTGATAGAAGTTGTCGTTCATGGAGTACAACTAATGCCTGAGCAAGTGAAATGGTTTGGAGTTGTTTTCTGGTTTGACAGATTTTTATCTGTGAAAAAGCTCCCTCCCTCTGAACCCTTTGATCTCCAGCAGTAATCGGTCTCCTGGATCAGTCCAGAGAGACACACACACACACACACACACACACACACAGGACACGTACATACATCTATGCAGCGTGTACTCGAAATCAACAAACTTTGACTGTGACCCCCCCCCCCCCCCTATCTGCCTCGCTATCTCAAACAGACCGGTGTCGGGTGGCCCGGCTGTTTGCGATGCCAGGTCCATGCAGCAGAGCCACACAGTGTCTCTCTCTTTCTCTTTCTCTTTCTCTCTCTCTGTCTCTCTCTCTCTCTCTGTCTCTATGTCTCTCTCTCTCTCTCTCTCTCTCTCTCTCTATGTCTCTCTCTCTCTCTCTCTCTCTCTCTCTCTCTCTCTCTCTCTCTCTCTTTATGTCTCGCTCCCTTATCCCAGACAGAAACTTGGTTACAGCATCCTGTAACCTGTTTAGCGCAGTAAGTGATTTGACGGTGATGAGGTTGATGATTGTGTTCTTCGGGGCCTTTTGTTCACGTCGATGGAAGTCTTGATGTCCTTATCCTGCTGCATTGGTTCACGTCGATGGAAGTCTCGATGTCCTTATCCTGCTGCATTGGTTCACGTCGATGGAAGTCTTGATGTCCTTATCCTGCTGCATTGGTTCACGTCGATGGAAGTCTCGATGTCCTTATCCTGCTGCATTGGTTCCGTCGATGGAAGTCTCGATGTCCTTATCCTGCTGCATTGGTTCCGTCGATGGAAGTCTTGATGTCCTTATCCTGCTGCATTGGTTCACGTCGATGGAAGTCTTGATGTCCTTATCCTGCTGCATTGGTTCACGTCGATGGAAGTCTTGATGTCCTTATCCTGCTGCATTGGTTCACGTCGATGGAAGTCTTGATGTCCTTATCCTGCTGCATTGGTTCACGTCGATGGAAGTCTTGATGTCCTTATCCTGCTGCATTGGTTCACGTCGATGGAAGTCTTGATGTCCTTATCCTGCTGCATTGGTTCCGTCGATGGAAGTCTTGATGTCCTTATCCTGCTGCATTGGTTCACGTCGATGGAAGTCTCGATGTCCTTATCCTGCTGCATTGGTTCACGTCGATGGAAGTCTCGATGTCCTTATCCTGCTGCATTGGTTCACGTCGATGGAAGTCTTGATGTCCTTATCCTGCTGCATTGGTTCACGTCGATGGAAGTCTTGATGTCCTTATCCTGCTGCATTGGTTCACGTGAAAGCTTCTCTGCTTCTCTGCTTTCATCCGAACAGTGCAAGATGAGCTTTGTGAGCATTCACTTCAGCTTGACATATAAAGGACTGAATAGTCCTACTGTAGATCCTGCAGTGTACACTGCAGCGCAACTCTCTGTGTGTGTGTGTGTGTGTGTGTGTGTGTTTTGGGCTGTTTGCTTTACTGCGTGATCTTTTTCGCCTGATCCAGTCATAGAGAGTTTGATTCAGCTTGACATGGAAACCAAGCCCCCTAAACAGTTTTTTTTATGTTTTATTGGGGGTTTACGGTTAATGTTTGGAATGATATGTGTGGCAGCCCACCAATGCTAGCTTGTATGACACCATTTTTGGGGGGTTTTGTTTCAAGTGCACAGGGTTGCATTTGAGTTGATTTTTTTGCGTGCCACAAAAATGCTGAAAGCGAGGTGTGCATTACACATTTAGTCCAGATGTTAATGGAGTTAATCCAGCTGTGACCCCTTACTGGTCTGTCCAGCGTTTATGCTCATTTCATCCCATTTAAAAGCACTTATTAAAGCATTTTCTTCGTTTTCCTCTCTTTTGCTTTTTCTGTCTTTGAGGCGGGTCTTTTCTACCCCCCGTCCCTTTCTCAATTTCTATTCCATTACTCAATCTGCAATGAATTAAATAAAACAAATCCCCAAATGACGAGTGTAGGGTTTAAACAGAACAGATCACTTGAAGCAAATGACTCCCTGTGCTCAAATGATGCAAATTCATCAACTTATTTCTGTTTTTACACAATCGGCAAAGTGAAAATATGAGACGTGTCCGAACTAAAAACATAACGGCACAAGATGTACCAATGGGGTTAATCCGCAGGGTTTCTTCTTCTGCTCGTTTGTTTTTATTTGTATCGTTTCCATTGTTCCATCTGGTTTTGATTTGCTTCCTTTCATTAGTTTGGTTTGTTTTTTCATTTCTTTGTCTCCGTTGTTGGTGTGAAGACATATTGACACCGTGTTTTTACAGCTTGATTACAGAGAACTGTCACAAACTGCTCCGATTCTTCATCTTGTTTACTTCTTCAGATTCTATTTAAGAAGAATCTATGGTCTTCACCCACCTGTTTGTGGACTACCATTTCGAGCCTTGAGTTCGGCCATCTTTGTTTTTTTTGCCAACAGAAGCAGTGGCGGCTGGTGGAAAATTTTCTTGGTAGGGCTGTGCCACATCCAATCAATTTCAGCAAACATCCCAGAATGATTTAATGCAAACAAATTAAGGTATCAAACACGCATTACTACTTTGCAGTTAAATATTTAACATTTATTCCAACACGAAGAAAAGCAGTAAATAACACTTTGACAAACACGTCATCTTATTTTAGTCACCCTCACAGGGAATTCAGTATAATATAATATATATATATCATATAATAATATTCTGTATAATATAATAATATATATCATATAATATTCTGTATAATATAATAATATATATATATCATATAATAATATTCACTATAATATAAAACACACACACACACATATATATATATATATATGCTTCATGTCCCTCACTCCCTAACTGTCCATGCTGGTTCTGTCCCCGTTGTTTTAAAAAGCTAAATAAGTTATTAGCATGACGTCATCCAGCGATCAGCTCTTTCAGCTGTAGTTTCTCCTCTCCGTTCTCCTCTCAAACGGGTCTTGGAGGAGCAGTGCTCGCGCTGGCGAATTAAATCTGCCCCAAGCTGAATCTATTTGAGGACGCTGATTGGCTAAATTGTATGTCACTCATTTATATCTTTAGTCAGCATTAAAGCATCATTGGCTAAACTGCTTTATAGACCCGCCTCTTTGGGGCAGTTTCTCCAGCGCCCCAGCAGCTGAGACGTGCACACGAGGAGAGGACGAGCAGACAGGCAGAGAGGACGAGCAGGAAAAGCATATATTTACCGCAGATATCATATTTTACACATATTACTGGGTGATTCCATGTTTCAAAAACACAAATATTGTCAATTTGTATAGTTTATTATTATTATTATTTATTTTATTTTGTATTATTTGTAGCTCAAGGGGGGGCGGCGCCCTAGCGCCCTCTATGGACCAGCCGCCACTGAACAGAAGTGACACAAGAGGGCGGAGCTTAATGCAACCAAACGCAGGACAAAATAATTTTAGGCGACCAAAATGTTACAACTAACTTTCAACTTACACGGACTAACAATGTGGTAGTGATTATCAATCAGAAGGTAGCCCCGCCCTAAAGCATACACATCATGCTGTATTGAAGAAGACTTGAAACTAGAGATTGAGACCATAAACTCATGTTTACAATGTTTACTGAGGTAATAAATCAAGAGAGAGTGAAGCATATGAAAAGGCATAGTGAGCAGAGTCCACATGATGTCATCATGTCATCAGTCATTTTCTCATAGACTTCTATACAACCAGAGGAGTCGCCCCTGAAAGAATGCAAGTTCAAGGCACTTCTGCATTGGCTTCACTTCTCAGAACCGGAGGTTGCTGCCTGTTGTAAATCATTGTATGAACTGAATGTACATTCAGTTCATGTGTTTGTATCAGCTTGTGACTAGCGGGACATTTCTTTACTTACATCAAATAGTGGATTACATTAAGAGTATTCAGTACCTCTGTGTCTGCGTTTCCAGCAGCATTTTTGAACAGTCAGTCAGACGGACTAATTAAAGAATCATGTCTTTCTCATAGTTATGCTGTGTTGGTTTGGAGTGTGCTGTGAGTGGAACTTTAACCCTCTGTTTCACAGTTCACAGTGACCTGATGTCTACAACTGAAGGACGTTAAACACGACTTCCCCCCGTCTGCCCGTCCTCTCTTTCTCTCATCTCTTCTTTCACTCACGTTTTTTTCTCAGTAGGTTCTCTCTTATTTTGTTCTCCTTCATCCCTTTCTCTCATGTCCATTCTGTTACCTACTGAACTCTCTCTCTCGGCGTGTTAGGACAGTGAGCCAGCCAATCGGCGGTAGTAATGAGGAAAGCATAGAGTTCCCAGCACCAGAATGACTCATCGGTCTAGTGAACAGAGGTCATGTGTGTGTGGGGGTGGATTTGGGTGGTAGGGGGCGTGTTTCCTATGTTGTATGCGTGTGTGTGTGCTCTCTAACATGTTTGTTATTTGGGTGTATACGTTCCCCATGCTTCCTTCCTGCTGAACACATGGCGAAAGCTCTTTTGCCGGCTGCGTTAAAAGGTCATCTGTCGGTGAAAGTCCAACATACATAAACACACACACACACACACACACACACACACACACACACACACACACACACACACGGAAGCTCATTTCCAATATGGTGCCATGAAGTGAAAGTCCATGGCTTTACTACCACTCTTTAGTGTTACTTCCCACGTCCCATGACCAGTTTTAGATTTTCACTCCTTTGGCATAGTCACTACATGTTACAGTTATTCAGGCTACTCAGAAATGGCACAGTTTTTAATCCTATGCATATTATATTTAAGGACAGTTTTTATGAATATAATAATGGCTACATTTGGCTTCTCTGCCTGTACGTCCACACATATATAAATAGGTAGAGAATACTGTCTTTGATCCAGCGATATAACTCCTAAGAAGGATCTATTGATATAAACAGGGAATATAACTCACACTGAAGAAAATACTCTAAACAAGGATTATGAGGCAAATTATGAGAAACGGACATATTTATTGGTGTGATGTCAGCAGGAGTGAGATTTTCTTTTTTTTACATGAATCAGGGTTCAAAGGGAAACACGTTTTAGTTATTCAGGTCTTCTCTTCACTAGCCAGAGTTGGAGCTGCCAGGACACTTTTGCGTCTGAATCCGTTTGTGTCATTGTAATGACACAGTGTCACCGTGAACGAATGCTCGTACTCCTGAATCATCATCTGTGTATATTAAAGCACATGCATGTGTGTGTTTCTCAGCGTTGCATAAAACAGCAATCTCCAACTATCTGCTTCATGTCTTTATAATTGCTCCCAGCAGTAGAGCGGCGCCAGTCAATGTACATGGGCGCGCATTTGCGCTACACGCATGCGCCCACACACACACACACACCCACCCACAAACGCACACACGCACACACACACACACGCACACACACACACACAAACGCACACACACACACACACACACACACACACACACACACACACACACATTAACTCACACATCATCAGAGGAGTGTGGCAAAGCAGAACTGGGCAGAGTTTGTTGGCAGGCCAGGCTGCTGGCTTATTGACTTGGACAGAGTTTGAAACAGCTATCATCATCAGCATATGCCTGTGTGTGTGTGTATGTTCATGCATTTGATATACTTTATTTGACACATGGCTGATCTATCTCTCTATCGCGGTCACAATCGAGCTATTTGTTTGGTTAGCACAGAAAGCGAATGCAGCTGCAACACAATCAGATCCACATTACTAACCAAAATATCAATCATTTCATTTCACTGTCACAAAAACACTCTTTTCAAGTCCTTCAAGTCCAAATTTATCTCCGAATTTTTTTCCGTTTCCAATTCTGATGATGGGTTGGCTGTGCAGGACGAGTCACTGATCTCAGCAAAGATGTGTGTGTGTGTGTGTGTGTGGGGGGCGGGGGGCGTGCGTGTGTGTAGGCGTGTGTGTGCGCGGCTGTGGCTGTGTGTCTCTGTGGAAGGCTTTGCTGGATAACACTGAGCAGATGTGGGTGGGTAGGTGGGTGTATGTTTAAAGAGCCTGTCATTGGCTCATACAGAACAGATGTTTGTTGGGCCATCATCATCATCTTCATCCTCCTCCTCCTCCTCCTCCTCCTCCTCCTCCTCCTCCGGCTTCCAGAAGACCCAAACTGTTCTGCTACATTTCAGACGCTAAACCAAACAGCGTAAAGAGTAGCCCCCCCGATTACGAGGGCACATGCATGCGATGGCGCGCCGTGTCGGGCCGCGTGATTGGTCGGAGCCAGATGCATTGACAGATGTTTAGGTCGGTACGCTGATGGCTGGGAGTCTTAACTAAGACTCTATCGCTTTGGAATTTTCCAAACCAAAGTTATAAAGTGGCTGCGGTTTACGGTGATATTCTGGTACTGCCAGCTGACTCCAGTTGAACGTGGTCCAAACAGTTGAGCTCAATTTAGCTCAGCCAACATGTTGAGAGGTGCCAGGTGGTTTTTGTTTCCTTTGTCACCTTTTCTTTGTACTTTGGTTCTTTCAGGTCGGCTTTAAATTGAACCAGAGCTTGTAAACGAATGTCACCAGAACGTTTGCTTTCTGTTTTCTGTTTGGTTAACTGTCGTATTTCTAATTAACCCTCTAAACCCCGAGCAGTTTGGGGTCTTTTCACTCTCTGTGGCCTTGGTTTTCACTGCAGTATATAAGTCCTGCATCTCTATGGAAACAGCAGCATCATGACTAGAACCAGAGAGAAGTCAAACATGTCTTGTGGGCAGTATAACACAAGACGCACATTACAATGCCACAAATCATGAAAAAGAAGGAAAACACAAGTTCAACAATGGAGTCTATACATCCAACATTTCACCAAGTGTTACCAATGTTAGAGGCTCTACGTGCTATATATATATTGAGGTATTTACATTTGAACAGCCTCTCCTTTCCTCAGTGCTCTGTGTTCAGTTCAGTCCAAGTTTCACAGAATTGTTGTCACGTGACTGTTGGTCTCTGGCGAGTCAGTCACGTCTTCCTAGCAGCGCTGAGGGGCTCAGAGTTTTATGTTTTTTACAGGATCTTGTTAAAGCCAAAGGTTTATTCGGGGCGAGAATTTAAATGAGTAATTTAGAATAAAAAGTTTTTCATGAAATATCACAATTTGAAGCTTTGTTTTGGCAGCTTCTTCTGATGGAAGTGTTCGTCACACATGATGTGTTCAAGGACCGTTGGAAAGATGAAAATCTGACGATAATGATGTTTTTTACAGCTTCTGACTGTGATAAATGTTGTAGTTTTAATGTTTGTTTATCCCGCTGGTGGTTTTAGGGTTCAGAGTTACCCCAGTAAACAACATGCTGTTGAACAAGAACGTCCAGCCGACCCAAACTAACAGATGTCATACTGAAACAGGCTAACAATGCGTACACACCAAGCTTGCATACAGTAATTTGTCCGATACTGGAGCCTATGATAAATATAAAAAGTCCCAACAATACTTTTCTGACCTGTCGCGCTCATTTAGAATAACACATTGTGAAAGATCGAGGTGCACGTCATTCACCGCAGAGCGCTCAAGCAGTGTCTGGCTTTCAAAGGTTAATCCTAAACACTGTGATCCATACTGAAGCATGGGTTTTGCGTCGCGCTGCACCACTCGAGGAGGGTTTGTTGTCCAGGAGAACATCTGTTTGGCCACTCTGTTTGCGGTGCTGAGGCCCTCTCCTTGGTTGACGGCCACTAAGCTGGAACAAAATGTCTCGGCTCATAGAAGTGATTTTGAATGCAGACCTTTTTAAAGCTGTTTACCGAGCAAAAGAAAAGTTGGGACAAAACTTTCTCTTTAGGTCACAGAAATGACATCAGCTCTGGATTTACTGTCCACTGCCTTGTGTGAAAAACATGATGACATCATGTGGACTCTGCTCACTATGCCTTTTCATATGCTTCACTCTCTCTTGATTTATTACCTCAGTAAACATTGTAAACATGAGTTTATGGTCTCAATCTCTAGTTTCAAGTCTTCTTCAATACAGCATGATGTTCATGTAGTACATTATGGGTGGCCTCACGGTGACTACGTCCACTTCTTCTACACAGTCCATGGACACCACTACACTGTGAATGCTCAGCATGCTGCAGTCAAAGCCTGGCTGTGGCTTGCATTGGCTCCCGGTGGTGGTTACCCTGTCTACATAGAGCTCCCTCCCTCAGCAGCGTGATACAAACAGCGAACACCTGCTGCTACAGACAGTCTGTCAGTGGTTGTCAACACAGCTCACACGTTATCTCTTCCTTCTGCATCATCACCTCATCACATACAGTGTTTCTCAGTCCGGATAACTCTTTATCTCTATTTAATAAGTCACCAGATATCATCACATTTCCTTTAGAGGAAATGGGAATTACCGGAAAATGTCAGCTGATGCGTGACCAACGGGCTTAACCGAGAACATTCGACATCAGCTAAACTTCTGCTGGTCATCAGTTATCAACGTACTTCCTTGTTTCCTTGCCAAAACAGTGGCTGATTCTGGTAAGGGCCAGGTTTATATACTTTTTATGCCTGCAGTTATCTATTTTGTAGTTAAATATCACTTTAAAAGAGTGACACGTTTCTCTTTAACAGTTTCCTAGAGCCCAGGATTGCGGTGGTGTTTTTTTTTTTTCCTAGAAGATATAAGATATTCAACCTACAATTATACCACTGAGAGGAACAGCAGGTCCTCATATATAAGATATTCAACTTACAATTATACCACTGAGAGGAACAGCAGGTCCTCATATATAAGATATTCAACCTACAATTATACCACTGAGAGGAACAGCAGGTCCTCATATATAAGATATTCAACTTACAATTATACAACTGAGAGGAACAGCAGGTCCTCATATATAAGATATTCAACTTACAATTATACAACTGAGAGGAACAGCAGGTCCTCATATATAAGATATTCAACTTACAATTATACAACTGAGAGGAACAGCAGGTCCTCATATATAAGATATTCAACTTACAATTATACAACTGAGAGGAACAGCAGGTCCTCATATATAAGATATTCAACTTACAATTATACAACTGAGAGGAACAGCAGGTCCTCATATATAAGATATTCAATTTACAATTATACAACTGAGAGGAACAGCAGGTCCTCATATATAAGATATTCAACTTACAATTATACAACTGAGAGGAACAGCAGGTCCTCATATATAAGATATTCAACTTACAATTATACAACTGAGAGGAACAGCAGGTCCTCATATATAAGATATTCAACTTACAATTATACCACTGAGAGGAACAGCAGGTCCTCGTATATAAGATATTCAACTTACAATTATACAACTGAGAGGAACAGCAGGTCCTCGTATATAAGATATTCAATTTACAATTATACAACTGAGAGGAACAGCAGGTCCTCGTATATAAGATATTCAACTTACAATTATACAACTGAGAGGAACAGCAGGTCCTCGTATATAAGATATTCAACTTACAATTATACCACTGAGAGGAACAGCAGGTCCTCGTATATAAGATATTCAACTTACAATTATACCACTGAGAGGAACAGCAGGTCCTCATATATAAGATATTCAACTTACAATTATACCACTGAGAGGAACAGCAGGTCCGCATATATAAGATATTCAACTTACAATTATACCACTGAGAGGAACAGCAGGTCCTCATATATAAGATATTCAACTTACAATTATACCACTGAGAGGAACAGCAGGTCCTCGTATATAAGATATTCAACTTACAATTATACAACTGAGAGGAACAGCAGGTCCTCGTATATAAGATATTCAACTTACAATTATACAAATGAGAGGAACAGCAGGTCCTCATATATAAGATATTCAACTTACAATTATACAACTGAGAGGAACAGCAGGTCCTCATATATAAGATATTCAACTTACAATTATACAACTGAGAGGAACAGCAGGTCCTCATATATAAGATATTCAATTTACAATTATACAACTGAGAGGAACAGCAGGTCCTCATATATAAGATATTCAACTTACAATTATACAACTGAGAGGAACAGCAGGTCCTCATATATAAGATATTCAACTTACAATTATACAACTGAGAGGAACAGCAGGTCCTCATATATAAGATATTCAACTTACAATTATACAACTGAGAGGAACAGCAGGTCCTCATATATAAGATATTCAACTTACAATTATACCACTGAGAGGAACAGCAGGTCCTCGTATATAAGATATTCAACTTACAATTATACAACTGAGAGGAACAGCAGGTCCTCATATATAAGATATTCAACTTACAATTATACAACTGAGAGGAACAGCAGGTCCTCATATATAAGATATTCAACTTACAATTATACCACTGAGAGGAACAGCAGGTCCTCGTATATAAGATATTCAACTTACAATTATACAACTGAGAGGAACAGCAGGTCCTCATATATAAGATATTCAACTTACAATTATACAACTGAGAGGAACAGCAGGTCCTCATATATAAGATATTCAACTTACAATTATACAACTGAGAGGAACAGCAGGTCCTCGTATATAAGATATTCAACTTACAATTATACAACTGAGAGGAACAGCAGGTCCTCATATATAAGATATTCAACTTACAATTATACAACTGAGAGGAACAGCAGGTCCTCATATATAAGATATTCAACTTACAATTATACAACTGAGAGGAACAGCAGGTCCTCGTATATAAGATATTCAACTTACAATTATACAACTGAGAGGAACAGCAGGTCCTCATATATAAGATATTCAACTTACAATTATACAACTGAGAGGAACAGCAGGTCCTCATATATAAGATATTCAACTTACAATTATACAACTGAGAGGAACAGCAGGTCCTCATATTCTTCTTTTATAAACAAGTGGACCGCCTAATCAGATATCAAGATTGTTGATTCATTTGCTAACAATTGACTGATTTTCAGCCACTAGCTTTGGATTCTTACTCATCAAACCAATTTATTGGAATGCAAGACAACCACATGAATACAGTCACAGTATATTACACCCGCCTGAGTCAGTAATCAACAAGCCATAATTCAGTTGCTCAAAGTGTGAAATAGCAACAAGTGATCTTCAGCTTTATACCCAAAACACATTTGAGTCAAAGTGCTTCTAAAATTGCTTTCTTTTTCGGTGCTTGCTAGTTCCTCGCCAGGGTAATTACCATTTATGTTAATTATTGTGACCAACTGTTGTATTAGAATCTTGTAGATAACTGTTACACCAAATGACAATGAGTCCTAAAAATGTATAAATATTGATACACTACCGAAAAAGAGCGCGCTGAATAAGATTAAAGAACAGATTCATGTGGATTACTAAATGCATGATGTGTATGTGCCTTCTGGGTACGTCATTGATCTCAGTCACCAAACTAGAAACAAGCATCTGTGAACCCAGCGGAGTATCTATTGTGTTCATGATTGGTGCTCTGTGTAGTCAGTCCTCACTTCTTCTCTCCAATTCATACACTTGTACCATCAAAAACAACAAATGTGTGTATTGACTTCCAGGCCAGGGTGTGTGTGTGTGTGTGTGTGTGTGTGTGTGTGTGTGTGTGTGTGTGAATGCAAATGTGTGAAAGTGTATTTTTTTAGTTCAGGCTTCAACCCATTATGCATTTCAGCGTTAGTTTACATGTGAAGTTGGCGTCGGTACAAACTTGTATGCTAGTGTGATTGTGGTCTTCATTCAACTGTGTGTGTGTGTGTGTGTGTTTAGTGTGTGTTTAGTGTGTGTTTAGTGTGTGTTTGCACTTGTGTGAATAGCTGGCATATGGTAACCATCTTGCCCTGGCGGCAGAGCTGGAGGAAATTCCTGCGTTTTAGAGCTAAAGCCAAGATGCTATGAACACACACACACACACACACACACACACACACACACACACACACACACACACACACACACACACACACACACACACACACACACACACGCAGTACAGGTTTGAGATACTTGTGCCAAAGACGCACACACAAAGATATATTTTTACTTTCTGAAAGGACTAACAAGGTGACGGAGAGAAGTCTGTTTTTTAGTAATGAGCCAAGAAGCTGAGTTTTGTGATTGCTTAACATGTTATTACTTCTACATAATACTCTCACTCTTTCTTTCTGTCTCACACACGCACACTCTGGCCTTGGTCTGTCGGTTGGCCGGGCACTATCTCCGTACACACATGGCAGCCATTACTCCGTGTGTGTTTAGGCTCGGGCAGAAGTTGGAAGTGAGCCCGGCAGCTGGACCGACCGCTCCACCGCTAGATTGTACTGGCGAGGTCTAGATTCCGTACGGCCCGTTTCCCAGGATGCAGTGTTAGCCGTGGCTTAAGGTATTACGGCCTGTCTATCTTCCATTTATCGTGGTTAGAGCCATTAGAGAAATCCAACCTAATGTCTTCATCCTAGCAGTGCTTGTGTGGCATTGGTCCGTGTCGAGCTCTTCAACTCTTCTACTCTCTAGTATTCCTGCAGTACCCAACAACACTGAACGGTCCCGTATTGTGGAAAGTCATTGTTTTAAATGGAATATAAAGAAGAGATAGATGCTATATACATACTGTTAAAGTAGATGCTGAAAACTGATCAACGCTGACCATAAGCTTAAAGCGACAGGTGCTAAGATGTACGACGGGTATGTTCCAGAGTCTGACTCGACCTCTGGATGCTGATAACGTTTCTCTTTCTCGCTGCACGTCTCCGTTGTCTTTGAATTTCTTTCCCCCTTTGATTTAATCTCTCATTAGGTGTTGCTAGCGGCTCTCTTGGACCAGTCTGTTTGTAAATGTAATGTTTCGTCACACTACATGTGCCCCGGCCGGCCTCGACCAACCAACATGGACCTCCTGACTCCACGTGTGATTCTTAGACCGCGACAGATGTAGCAAAGAAAATGCAGAAATAGAAGTTGCTTTTACCCCCCAAAATATTAGACATTAGTAAATATAGAACTTTGATCAAATTAGTGGCCCATTCTTTGCTCCCTTTCTCGTCTGTTGACACCTTTTCTTCATGAGGTGATTAGCATGAGGCCCAGGCTGCAAAGTGAAGCCTCTCAGCGAGGCGCACAGAGGGAACGAGATGAAGGGCACCCAGCATCCAAACAACACACTGCAAAGAGTGAAACGTAACGCGCGACACTCCAACGGATATTGCCGTTCAGTGTGGTCAGGGAGACGGGCTGTGAAGGAGATGGAAGGATAGAGGAAGAGAGGAGAGGCACAAAGCTATTCCCATCCTGTGGGTGTAATTAAGGCTTATCACACATTTGAGTTGTTTGTTTCTCATACAGGCCGCTCAAAGAAATAGAAAGATCCCAACATGGCTCTGGCACAACAGTTGCTAGTGAGATTTGAACATATTTCTTTTTGTTTTTTATCATATTTCTGCCTGTGAATCAATATCCCCAAATCTTCCCCTTTCAGCAGCGTCACATGACCGCTGAGGAGCTCCACAACACGTCAGTCACCAGTGTTTTTATCTGGTTTTATCACCTGGAAAGGATGGGGCAGGGTGTGCAGTGGTTGCTGTAGCGACCTGGGTAAACACCAGAGCCATTGTAGTCCACCCCCCCCCCCCCCCCCCCTCCTGGCTCGACCTCCCTTTGTTGATGTTGGTTTAGTGCACGTGTGCGCCCACGCTTGTGTCACTTAAGATTCTGGCCAATCACTTAACTTCATCATTTCCTTCTCATTATTACTTATTACAGCACAGGTACCCCCACACACACACACACACACACACACACACACACACACACACACACACACACATTGTGCTGGCGGTGGGTAAATTAGACATCGGTCTTTGTTAATCTGTAATTCATGACATAAACTCTAATGTCCTGTGCTCATGAACAGGACATCCTGTTATAATTTGTTATGTCACCGGACAGCAAAACAGTGTGTGTGTGTGTGTGTGTGTGTGTGTGTGTGTGTGTGTGTGTGTGTGTGTGTGTGTGTGTGTGTGTGTGTGTGTGTGTGTGTGTGTCTGTGCAGGACTTTAATATTGACTTCAGACATGTTTGTGCATATTTTTGATTAGCCTGTTTGTTCAAACTCTACATTTCTGCCCATCTGTTTGTTTTACTCTGCGCTGGAGCTGCCTTTTCTTCTGCCCCCCCCTCCCCCCTCTCCTCTCCTTCATTCCTTTTCTTCTGTCTTTTCTCCCCCTCTCTCTTGTGGAGCTGACTGAATGTGCAGTGGCATGCCACAGTGTGAGTGACTAACCATGTGGGATTATGCTGCCACAGAGAGGACTGGTTAGAAGAGGAGAGGCCCTTTGGAATTGGATTACTCAGCGTGTGTACACCTCATTTTACTATGAAGTCCTTTTTTCTCTGGATTCGCTCATGGAAACAATAAAGCCCTTCTTTTCTTCCTCAGCAGTCCATTGGTCGTCGTCGTCCCCCCCCCCCCCCGGCTAGGATACCCCGGCTCAATACCCGTGACCTCGTTATTGCCGTTGACTCAGAAAGGAATGTTTGTTTGTTTTTTTCTTTTTCGCCCAGGAATCTCAGAATGTTCCGTTTCTGCAATTAGTTTGAACGACTCCGGTTGTGGTTCTGGTGCGCTAAGTCTACGAAGAAAAAGAGCAATTTGTTTTGTTGAGAACAACAAATTGCGCGTTTGGTTCCTCGCTGTTGTGTTTTGCGTCTCCGTGCGTCCCCGGTGACAATCTCCGTGGCTACATTCCCCCTGTCTATTCTGGTTCTCTTGAAGAGTTACAGTGGAAAGGTAACTGGTGGGGGTGAGTCACACACACACACACACACACACATCCCACGAAGAGAGAGTGTTGAAATGTGAGACGCTCAGAGTGGTCCTTGACGTTGTTCGGTGCTCTAATGAGAAACATGGCGGCTGTTTTGCATTGAGCATTATCTTTACAACACTGTGCAGGTACCTTGGTACCTTATGGACATGTTTACACTGGATGGGAGCTCCTCCAGCTGCTGAGGAAAGTGGTTTGTGGTGAGATTGGCTGCTACAGACACAGTGGTCGCGTGGCTTCAGAGGGAGTTTGGGTATACGTTGATAGGCTCGGGAGTGAGCTTACTGTGGCCTCCACTGGTTTTCACCGAGACGTCCGAAGGTTTGTTTCAGAGAAAAGAAACCTCTGATATTGTGAGTCTGGCTTTTATTTAAATGTGCACTTTATTGAGGAGACGGTTCAGATTCATTTCACGTCAGCGGAAAGTGACCATATCTGGTACTAGAATTTCACTAAAATACGCTGAGTCGACTTTCTTATTATTTACACTCTGGGATCTTACACAGTGAAGAGCTTCATACAGAGGAAGTGATATCATTTACTTGCTCATCGTGTTGTGAGTGCTATATTCTCAGCAGAGAGATACATTTAGTAATTCTATCCGCCCTGTGTTTGGTACGGTGTGGGATACCATATACTGGGAACGTGAGATAACCTAATCTAGACGAGCCCATCATACACATTCAGAACAGACTTCAGCCATACAAACAGCTGAGAATTAGAAGCACGATGTCTGAGACATGCTGCTTCGTCTGAGAGACAAGCTCACTCTGCTCTCAAGGAACGCAATGGTTCTGCTGTTTACTGGACCTTGTGCTGTGTGGCATTAGTGATGAAAGCTAAGAGGGTCCGCGCAGGAAACCTTAGGCAGGAGTGGAGGAAATGGACCTCTAAAGATGTGAGGGGAGGTAGAGATATAGAGATTAATAGAATCAGAAACAACAACAACAACATAGAGCAAAGGAAATGTAGCAGAGTGATCTCTGGTTAGTCTGGAGCGAAGCAGGAAAGGGATAGAGGGTAACGTGACATAAATTGTTACTGAACCTTGAACGTTCTGGCTCAGAGGGATGGAAACCGTAGCAAGTACTGAGAGTGTGGTTGTGTGTGTGTGTGTGTGTGTGTGTGTGTGTGGGTGTGTGGGGTGTGTGTGTGGTGTGTGTGTGGGGGGGAGGGGGGGGTGGTGTGCGTCAAGGTCTAAAAAAAAGCAACGAGCATGAATACGTGGTTGGACAGAGAAACGTCTTGGGATTACATTCAGCTTGGATTTGCAGACACGAGAGCATTTAATTATATTCCTCATAACACGAGTATCTATTCACATCAAGATATATCTATTATTCATTCCTAGCCAGACAAGGGCTAGCAATGACCATTACGATCTCATAGCTTCTAGACTGTCATCTGGACACTGAGGTGTGTAGAATATGGTTTTCTAATAACAGGATCACACCGTAGCGCCGAAAAACACACTTCTTTTTTCGAGCACTCCTTATAAGCGGACCGGATTGAGTAGTGCGATGCTCCAAGATGGCGTAAATTATAATTCTTCTTTGCGGTTCATCGGAGGAGTGGCGTTGTTGAAACGAATAATAGTAGACCAACGCTCCAGCCGGTAAACAGGTTCTGAATGTACGCATGTACAAGAGTGCTTAACAGACAAGCGAGGAGCGTGATGGACCGAGGAAGAGAATGCAATGGAGCGCTGAGGAGACTGTTGTCTTGAGATTTGAAAGTAGTGAGGTGTGAAGTTAAGTGAAGTCACCGTGTACTAAGTCGCTAAGTCGAACTCGCAGGTATCTCTCTTCAAAGCTCGATTCCCTAAACTATATATCTCCAATATACCTTACAGATCCGGTCGCAGCTAGTTCGACAACGGTCTTGCATCTGTTTCTCGGCTTCTCATTGGATGTGGCAATTCCTCAACTCCTTGTGACAACCTCACTGTTTTTGTGCAGTAATGTGCTGCAGAACCGTTTTGCTCTTATATTGCTAAAGTGTGTTTCCCAATCCAGGCTCGAGTGATTTATAATGACATACGAGCTGTTAATAATTGCTCTGTGATTCTATTCACGTATCTAACTTGTTAATGGGGTTTCATGAGTGGTTCTATGATCCTTTTAACCTTCAAGTACAGATGGAAGTAATAGGTTACATAGTCGAGCAAATTACGTAGTGCTGGAAAACGAAGAGGAATTACGCTATAGAATCTATTCAGCACACAAGGACGGATTCACATAACACTGTCTTGCGTAAGTTCTCTTGTCCATGAGTATTACAATAACCTGTGCTATTATATTGACACAGTGATTTACACTCTACTTCATCATACATAAACTCTGATAATCTGTTTTTAATTCTTTAAAGTACACACAAAAACCCACACCACAAGGCTAGCGCTGTAGCAACATACCGTGGCAATCGTAGGCTACGTGGTCCCACTCGTCAGAATACTATCTTCCCTACCGAAATCACAGCAACCTATACAATTTTACTATGTGCATAGCCGAGCAGCAGGCTGACACACTTGCACACACACACCTACTAAGGATAACTTAGTGACACCTACAAGTCCGCACACAACCAACAACCGCAAGACATAAGCTGGCATCACTCACCATCTCAACGATCTTCCTGCTCTAGCATTATCACAACACGTTGTTTAGTTGTAGCCATGCTTGAGAGATGCGGATGATTTGAAGGGCGTATGTTTAATACACTATTTGATTACTATTATAGTAGAGGGTATTGTTAAATATTATCCTTAGTTGGTGTGAGTGTGCAGTATTTTACAGCTCTGACTCCTGTAAGCATCATATTGTATATCGTACTAAGTATGGGTAGGACTCAGTGTACTTATGATGTGGTACAGGGCCTCGATTGCCACGGGTACTTTAGCAAACTGCTGCGACGCCTGTGTGTGTGTGTGTGTGTTGATTGTACCCTTACGCGATACACAGATATTGAAATGAATGTAAGTTGGTGTAATAATCACTGTGGATCATATCTTAAGACCAGGTATTGTAAACTACTATGACATAGTAGACTTAATCAATACTTGTTATGAATCATCTGTTCTGGTGCAGAATTCATTCTAAGCTTCAACCTCTTTTCTTTTTTCCAGTCCCTACCTGTATTTGCTCAGATATGCGTCTATTACTTTCATGTGTATTGAGGTTAATAAGGTCTCCGGTCCACCTCAGATAGCACACGCATTAACAACTATTTACAAACCGGTGGGAATATGAATAAGAGCTTATTAAAGCGTATGTCATTCTTAATGCACTCAGGATGATTGGAACACAATATAGCAATAAAGAGCAAGTTATGCAGCAATACTGCAAAAAAGTGATGATGGAAGGAGTTGATGCTCCTATCACTGGCATAGCGAGAACAGATGCAACGTATCGGACGTAGAGTAAGTGTGCTACGAGAATGAAGGCTAGAGGGGATTAGATATACCTCTTGTTCGACTAGCGCCTAATGAGGTAGCGGGACGGTGTTACTTCGCCTGTAAGCTCACACGGCGCACTCACGAGAATTCTCTCTCAGGAGTCCTCGCTGCTACTGATCCTCTTCACTCGTCCACCTCCCTGTCGTGATTCTTAAGCCTTATTACATTCTGTAATTCTTACCTGTAGCCCGGGCTGTGCGGTGGTAACTCTATACTTTACAACGACATCTCCCTCGATAGAAATCCGACAGAAGACAGATATTATATTACGCCTACCTTTTGGGCTCGCAACTCACCAGGTCGATTATAAGGTGGCTCGAAAAAGTGTGTTTGTCGTGCTAGGGTTTGATCTGATATAAGCAACAATCAACACCCTCGTGACCTGATACAGACTAAAGATCTAGATACTGTAACATGTCATTGAGCTTTCATGCGTAGAGAATGAATAAATAGAACTATATAGTGATAAAATACTTCTGTGGGTTAAGGGAATAACTAATTACTCACAATTGCAGATGATGCCACCGTCCCAGATGATGTAAATCCCACGACGTTCCTTATGTACACTACACGGTCGCGTTGCTTTTTTATTTAGACCTTGACTAACCCACACCCCCCACCACAACACAACACACACAACCAAACCACCACTCTCCCAAACCACACACACCACAACACACTCTCAGTCAATCTACGTATCTATTCAATCATAATGCTTGAAGTTCAATTCAGTAAACAACCTTATGTCACTTTCACCTCTCACTTTCTAGCCTCCTCGCTCCAGACTAATCACACTGATCACTTTCTTATGACCTAATGTATTTGTTGTTGTTATAGTAATCATTAATTCACTCAACTTCAACCTTATCCCTCTATCGAGGAAGTCCTCCTCCCTCCCTGCCTATGATTTCCTGCGCGGACTCCTCTTAGCTTTCCATCACTAATGCCACAACACACAGGTCCCGTTACAGCAGAACCATGCCGTTCCTAGAGCTCAGTAGTGCGATCTGTCTCTCAGACGAAGCAGCATGTCTCAGAACTCGTGCTTATACTCTCAGTTTGTATGGTTGTTGTTTGATGTGTGAGAAGCTGGGTCTGATTAGGTTATCTAGTTCCAGTATATGGATTCACCACCTTACCTACCTGGGCGTAGAATAGTTATAAATGTATCTCTTGCTTGAATACTAATATCCACTCACACACTATAGATCGCAGTACAATGATAATCCACTCACTCTATATGACTCTTTACTGATAACGATCTAGTGTAATCAATAAGAAAATAGACTCAGCGTAATTTAGTGTAATTCTAGATAGCAATGGTCACTTTACTCGTTACGTGAATGAATCTGACGATCCCTACAAGTGCACATTTAACCTCAAAAGCCAGACTCACAAATATAGAGGATATATTTTCTTGAAAACAAACCTGCGACCGCTCGGTGCACCAGTGGAGGCACAGTTAGCTCACTCCCTCGTCATTCACGTATACCCCACACACTCTTGGAAGCCGCGCACCACTGGGACTGTAGCGCCCGATCTCCACAACCCCTCTTCACTCAGCAGCTGGAGGCGCTCCTCAGTGTAAACATGTCCATAAGTACACAAGGTACCTGCACAGTGGTTTTACGATAATGCACAATGCAAATAAGCGCATGTTTATCTAGAAGCACCGCACAACGTCGAGTGACCCACTCTGAGCGTCTCACTATTTCACCTACTCTTATCCTGAGGGATGGTTCGTGTGTGATAGTGTGATGACTCACCCACAGTTAACCTTTCCACTGTAACCTCATCACAGAGAACAGAATAGAAGTGGAATGTAGACCCGGAGATTGCTCCGGGACGCACGGAGACGCAAAACACACAGCGTCGGAATCCAAACGCGCGAATTTGTTTTATCAACAAAACAAATTGCTCTTATTATTCAGTATCTAAGGCACCCGACCTACACAACGGATCGATCAACTAATTGCAGAATTACTGAGATATTAGATACATGGTGCAACAACAGCCAACACACAACCAACATACCTTCTTGAGTCAACGGCAATAACGAGTTCACGGTATTGAGCGGGTATCCTAGCCGGGGGGCGAGGGGGGACGGACGACGACCAATGATGAGATGAACGCAAAGAAGGGCTTTATGTTTCATGAGCGAATAGCAGAAGAAAAAGGACTTCATAGTAAATGAGGTGTAACATACGCTGATGTAATATCAATTCCAAAGGGCCTCTCCCTCTTCCCTCAACAGTCCTCCTCTGTGGAGCATAATCACATGGTTACGTCACAACAACTGTGGCATTCTAGCACATTCAGTCAGTCACAAGAGAGAGGGGGAGAAAAGACAGTCAGCACAAGTCAATGAAAGAGAGAGGAGGGGAGGGCGAGAGGTAGCTCCACGCCAGACCATGCAGCTCATGTACGAGTAACCACAAAGATGGGCAGACATGATAGAGTTTGAACAAACAGGCTAATCAAAAATATGCACAACATGATGACTACACTATTAAAGTCATAGCAGACACAGCACAACACACACAACACACTCACCACACACACACACACACACACACACACAACAACACAAACACAACACACACACCTGTTTTGCTGTCCGGTGCACTATCTCAAAAATATAACAGGAAGTTGATCTGTCATGAGCACAGGACATTAGAGTATATGTCATGAATAAGATATAAAAAGTGACTGTTCATAATTACCACGCAGCAACATAGTGTGTGTGTGTGTGTGTGTGTTTGTGATGTGATTTGTGTGTGTGTATGTTGTGGTAACCTGTGCTGTAATAAGTATAATGAGAGGCAATGATGAAGTATAAGTGAATTGGCCTAATCTTAAGTGACACAAGTGGGTCGCAACCGAGCACTAACCCAACAATCAACAAAGGTAGGTACGCTGAGCCGGTGGGGGGGGGGGGGGTTGGGTGGACTAACTGGCTTGGCTGTTTACCCAGGTCTGTACCTACCCACTGAACCCCTGCCACATTCCTTCAGAGTGATACAACCCACGACAAACACACACTGTCTGACATATTGTGTTGATTACTCTCTACATATCGATCATTACTTCTGCACTGACAAATTGGGATTCATCTCAATACAGATCATGATAACAGAAACACTAAAAGAGACATATGTCATACTCACTCGCAACTGTAGTGCAAGAGCCTGTTGGGATCTTTTAATATTCTTTGACGCCGGATGTAGATCGAAACAACCAATTGTTGATAAGCATATTCACCTAAGGATGGGAATATCATGATTCTCTCCCACTCTTCCTCATAACTCCATCCCATTCCTTACCAGCCCCGACCTCTGACTCAAGACGGCAATATCCGTTGGTGTGTGTCGAGCGTATCTTTTCATATTTCAGTGTGTATGTTTGGATGCTAGGTCAACATACTCGTTCCTAACTGTCTCTCCTGAGATCGCTGCAAGAGGCATCCTGATGCTATGCTAATACACACTTGAAGCTACAAGGGTATAATACGAGTAAGGGTAGCAAGAATGTGCCACTATTGATCAAAGATGTAATCTTATCTTACATGTATCTAATTTTGGGGTAAATGCAATATATTTCTGACAATATTCTTGCTACATCTGAGCGGTCTAAGAATCACATAGTGGAGTAGGGGTCATGTTGGTTAGGTCGAGGCCGGCTGGGCATGATAGTGAGACGAACTTACATTTATCAAACTACAAAGATGTCCCAGACTAGCTAACCTAATGAGAGATTAAATCAAAGGGTGACAAGACAATTCACAAGACACCTCGGAGACGTGCATCGCAGACAAGAGAAAGCTTATCAATCACCGAGGTCGAGTCACGCTAACTGGAACCTACGACGTACATCATAGCACCTGTCGCTTATAAGATATGGTCAGCGATTGATAGTATTCAGCATCTACTTTACAGTATGTATATAGCATCTATCTCTTCTTTATATTCCATTTAAAAACACTTGACTATTACACTAGGGACGTTCGATGTTGTTGGGTACTGCAGGAATACTAGAGAGTAGAAGAGTTGAAGAGCTACGACACAGGACACCAATGCCAACAAGCACTGCTAGGATAGAAGACATTAGGTTGGATTTCTCTAATGGCTCTAACACGATAAATGGAAGATAGACAGGCGTACTACCTTAAGCCCGGCTAACACTGCATCTGGAAACGGGCGTACGGAATCTAGACCTGTCAGTACAATCTATCGGTGAGCGGTCGGTCCAGCTGCCGGGCTCACTTCCAACTTCTGCCCGAGCCTAAACACACGGAGTAATGGCTGCATGTGTGTACGGAGATAGTGCCCGGCCACCGACAGACCAAGGCAGGAGTGTGCGTGTGTGAGACAGAAGAAAAGAGTGAGAGTATTATGTAGACAGTAATAACATGTTAAGCAATCACAAAACCTAGCTTCTTGGTCATACTAACAAAACAGAATCTCTCCGTACCTTGTTAGTCCTTTCAGAAGTAAAAATATATCTTTGTGTGTGCGTCTTGGACAACGTATCTCAAACCTGTCATGCGTGTGTGAGTGTGTGTGTGTGTGTGTGTGTGTGTGTGTGTGTGTGTGTGTGTGTGCTGGTGTGTGTGTGTGTGTGTGTGTGTGTAGTTTCATAGCCTCTTGGCTTTAGCTCTAAAACGCAGGAATTTCCTCCAGCTCTGCCGCCAGGGCAAGATGGTTACCATATGCCAGCTATTCACACAAGTGCAAACACACACTAAACACACACTAAACACAACACTAAACACACACACACACACACACAGTTGAATTGAAGACCCACAATCACACTAGCATACAAGTATGTACCGACGCCAACTTCACATGTACAACTACACGCTGAAATGCATAATGGGTTGAAGCCTGAACTAACAAAATACACATTCACAACAACTTTGCATTCACACACACACACACACACCACACACACACACACACACACACCACACCCTGCACTGGAAGTCAATACACACATTTGTTGTATTTTGATGTACAAGTGTATGAATTGGAGAGAAGAAGTGAGGACAGACTACACAGAGCACCAATCATGAACACAAATCGATACCTCGCTGGGTTCACAGATGCTTGTTTCTAGTTTGGTGACTGAGATCAATGAACGTACCCAGAAGGACTATACACTCATGCATTTAGTAATCACATGAATCCTGTTCTTTAATCTTATTCAGCGCGCTCTTTTTCGGTAGTGTATCAATATTTATACATTTTTAGGACTCATTGTCATTTGGTGTAACAGTTATCTACAAGAATTCTAACTCAACAGATTGGTCACAATAATTACATACATGGTAATTACCCTGGCGAGGAACTAGCAAGCACCGAAAAAGAAAGCAATTTTAGAAGCCACTTTGCATCAAATGTGTTTTGGGTATAAAGCTGAAGATCACATTGTTGCTATTTCACACTTTGAGCAACTGAATTATGGCTTGTTGATTACTGACTAAGGCCAGGCGTGTAATATACTGTGACTGTATTCTATGTGTTGTCCTTGCATTC